>JAGVSQ010008224.1:0-14580 GCA_022683975.1 Rhyacophila evoluta
CTTAAGTGTGCTGAAGTTAAAAGAAATATAATGATAAAAAAGCTAATTAAAAAAAGTGGAGACTATTTGGTTAAGCAGTTTATGTGAAGAGATCATCACGCTCGCCGTGTGACGCCGCAAACCTTTTAAAAGCAATGAAATTTGCCCTTGTGGCAACCAAATCGGATGGCCCGATGGGTCTTGCCTAGCGATCCGGGGAATGCGTGTTCGATTTTAAGAATCCAAAAATGCAGGAATGAATGCCCACTGGGGTGAGCAATTGTTTGGGAAACAATTCTCGTGAAAAATAATCTATAAAAAACGTCTTCATATTGCGGAGATCTATATACATAAAAGAAATATGATCTACTTTCGAGAAGCCATACCTAACAAAGTGGAAAAGTTTTTATTTTACAAAGACGGACTTTATGCCACGAAGAACTAAATGACTTAAACAAAATACCGAATATGTGTAAAATAGTTTAATTATAAAAATTAAAATGAACCCTTCCAATAGCCAAAGCATTCCCCCTAAAATTAGTAACATCAAAAAATAAACCGGTCGGAGTATCCAGGACGCCTGGGTACCTATTCAATTTAAATTCCATCGGAGATTACATCGGCCTGGTGGATGTACAGCGCATTCATGGGGGAATTAAAAATACACGATCCCGATTTGATGGATTTTCGTTGTGCATAGGAAATGCTTATACTTTACGAATACTAAGGTATTGGAATTAAAATTCCATATAAATAGTCGTGCGACACATTTAGTCAAACACTGCGCGAGTACATTTACAGCGATCAGGGACGTGTATTTACGGTGGGATACCGGGAAAAATACCGGTATTTTTTAAATTGTGTGTATTTTTGCAAAACTCAATATGTACAATATAGGGCGTCCCAAAATGAGGTGACATTTTAAATCTCCCGTCTTTTTTACGCTAAAACCAGAGTACATAGATATTTTTATATGATGCCACCAATAAACATAGAAGTTAATTATGGAAAAGTAATCAATTGAACGACACGTAAAATTTATAAAAAATTATTTTAAAAATCGGGGAAAAAATGACGGCAAGTATAAAAGGCCCATTCATTCTGATAATATCTATACATTTAAAATTTAATAAGCCACGGAAATTTGAAATTGTCAAATGAATTCGTAAAAATTCTGGCGCCTTATTGTACTCTTATCGCCCTCTAATTCATTATTTTTTGATAATACCAATATGAAATATTCTGATTTGAGCACATATTTGATATAAAAATATTTAACGACAGTCAAATAATACAAACTATAGTCTATTTAGTTTTTTTGTCTATGATTATGTCGCTCGTGACACCATCAATATTGATCGATATGGACGTTAGTCGGTTACGAAGCAGCAATTAAAAAAAATAATTAAATTCATATAATTATAATATTACATAGTTACTTAAATTATGGCTTAATAAAACAAACTGAATATTAAAAAAAATATAGAAGTAACTAGTACACATTTTTGAGAGATTCGGCGTTCATTAGGTAGTAATTTATAAAGGATAGAATTACTTTATGTTTGAAAAAAATATTTATGCAAGTATCATTACCGAGTACATAATGAATAGTTTGGTGCTAACACTTGACAAATTAATACGATCTATAAAACTTATAAATAGTAATTAATAAAAAAATTGTATTGTATACAAATAAGACGGTACAACATGCAGTAAATTGCTGATCATTGGCAGTCCAGTTTCATACCGACTGTGGAAAGGAAATAGGACGTAACCATAAATTATTCAAAATAGATTGTATTCGATAATCACAATGTATACACTTTCTATCACAAGGATGTAAGCCGAATCTGTGTCTAAATTTAGCTTTTAAGTTTGAAAAAATGATGCTCTGTGAAATTTGTGACTAGGAAAAAGGGCTTCCACGCAAACAATTTTATCGTGTTTTTAATAACTTATAAATAAATAACATATTGCGTAAATAAAACACTTCATGCACTTCAATGTTGTAACTATGTAATGATTTAACTTTGGCTCAAAGTCATTGAATCAACCTTTTTTTTGCCTCATGTGAAATTCATTCTATGTTGGTTACGTCCTTTATCCTTCCACAGTCGAATTGTTGTAGTCCAAATAAGACAGAATAAATTTATTTTATAGTACAAATAATTACCCATTATATAAATTTTCCACGCTGTTTATTCGTTGCACTGAAACGAAAAAAACTAACTGACCATTGTCCCGGTGGGAGCAAGACTACGAAACACAATAAGACATTACTAATGACAAATGGGTGTAAGTAATCACAGGAAAAATAATCCCAGAAATCTGGCAATATTTTTATCGCGCACACAACTTTACGGTGATATTCTTTTCAAAAATAGAACACAGTCTCGCGCCTTTTTAAAAAATATATATTAAAGCCGGTCATTTGGCGGAGAGCGATCAAAATGGCGGACGCCCGCATAATTTCAATTGAAGAGGTACGTAATGAAGCGGGCGTCTGTTCAATTAATAAAACGGCCAACAAGCTCCACATACAAAAAGGACAAAAGTCAGAGGCATTTTGTGGGTTTGGTTTCACGCAATTTACGCCAGGAATATGTGACAGCGAAAGGACCCAGAAAATGGAGGCAGCTGGGGATACTTTCTACCACGCGTCAGATTCATCACAAACAACTTTTAAATACGAAAGTCTTGGTCAGCCGGAAACAGCCTATCAAAAAAACGGAAGTCGAAAATGTTCTTATCTCAATCATACTCTGGTAGAAGATAATCCAAAATTCACAATGTTCTTCATATTAATTATTAGACGACATGCCCAATTGCTCAAATGGTTATCAGGAACATACTATATCGATAGTAGTCAAAACAATAATTAAAACTGACAAAGTCCGGATTGTAAGTATTTGACATTTGGACCGGTCGGTAATTGCAACGTTTCTACGAGCGACAGTATTTAAACTTTAAAACTGCGGAGTGAAAGCATCTTTCCATCGAGTCTAGTTGGTAGAGTTTGGTCATTTAATGAGAACAGAAAAAAATCCTAAATTACTTATATGGAAGCTGCCCCAGAGATAGTCCTGGAAATTGGGACTGAAGAGCACTTCAAGTTGGTCACACCACGGTAAACGCTAACATGACCAGTGCGGAGATACGGTGGGTAGGGAATGAAATCCTGGCTGTAAATTTAATAATATGAAAGACGACGACATACGTCATTGGAGTTGACTCTCGTCTGCGATGAAAACGGAACATGTATGTTTGACAATCTGTCTTCCCGAAAATATCCTCGGGGAATCCTCCAATGTACGTCATGTACTAGCAACATGGCGTCACTGTATTGTTATTTCCCTTGCGGTGAATTTGTTTTTGAAGCGGACAGACAATGCTGTAGTCAGTGGCCTTTGAAATGGAAACGAGACGATTTTGATATCACGATAAAATGAAAATATCTATACAGATGGGATGGGCCACTCGTTTTTCATTTTGAAGTATCTAAAATAACACCTATATAAACAATCTCGTACACTATTCGTCAAAGGACGTTCACAATTGTTTATATTCTTCAACGTGGGTTTATACGTGGCGTAAATGGCTAATATTGATTTGTGTATTCCCCCGACAACGAATTAACTGAGAAATCGAGAACATCGGCTGTTTTTTATATCAACTTTGAATAGGAAAAAGGACGTAAGCCTATTTTTTTCAAAATAGCTCTTATTCTATTATATATTCTGAATGTATACAACCTAATACACGTTTCATCAAAAGGATGTACGCTGAAAATGCCGGATTAGTGTCAAATTTAGCTTTTAAGCTTTAAAAACGGATGGCTAGTGAAATTTGCGACCAGGAAAAAGAGCTTCCACCTAGTCGATTGTATTGGTTTTTCTGAAATAACTTATTAAATTAATAGTATATTGAATAAATAAAATACCCGTTTTAGTCTTCATGCACTTCAAGGTTTTTGACTTTGGCTCAAAATTATCCAATAAACGTTTTTTGCGCTTCCAGTAAAATTTGTTCTATGTGGCTTATGTCCCTTTTTCCTTTCCACAGTCGATATGTAATTAAAAACGCAGAACTAGCCTGCCAATACATAAAGCCATGTGTGTATTAAATGAATTACTTCGGTTATTTGTATCTTTCAATTGAGTGCGGTGAGTTTAAATGGATGCTGTTGTATATTTTTTTGACTAACGCGTGGTATAAATGAGAATTATGAAAATTTGGACAATCTTAGTCTGCACGTGTCCGACTAATATGAAGAAAATGAAACATCGGCTGGTTTTCATTCTAAGGTGTAAAATAAGGAATCAATCAAATGATTTTTTAAATGTGACCTTTGATCGAGGAGAGTGTGAATAATTGACACAAAACTGTGACGCAAGGAAAATAATGACTAATAAAATCATTCATCGGTTGAACAAACTGTCCAACTCTCCCCCCTTATTCAATTAGGTCCAATCAAAATGTCAAATAGCTTTCTGCGGGTTGACGACGGATAATTAACTACATTAGCTTAATACCGGTAGCTCATAGCTACGAACAGGGACGAAAGATAAGATCCGCTAAACACGAACCGTATTTGCGGTCGACGCAACGGCAAGATGTAGTCCAGTTTAGTCATGAGACTCTTTTATCAACCAACAGGAGTCGCATATTGATACCAAAGATACCACGGTAAACACAACTATACAAACAAGTTTGTTGGGTTTTATATTGCTTTAGAAGATATACATACGTATTATTTATTATTATTTTAAATATAATATATGAGTTCCACTCCTATTGGTCCTATGAATTGCACCGATATGCATTACTGCACGTCTTAAATACTTCTTCGATCCAGTGGTTTCAGGGTCTAATTTTCTGACGCTTTATATCTCTTGAGTACAACTATAAAAAGACATGATTCATCCAACGATTGCCTTGGCGTAGCTACATATTGGAGCAAGTAAAATTATTGCCCTATGTTGTGTTCTCGTTTTACGAAAATTTTATACTTCCTTCAAAAACTTGTGGCTTTTTGTTTTTTTTATCTCTCACGCTATCTCATTTTTTTACTTCCTACCAGAACTCGCGCCTCCCATGATTCGTGCGCCTATAGCAGTTCGCTCCAACCGCTCCTAGGTAGCTACGTCACTAGGCAGACTACCAGCTCTTCAAAACGCATTATGAATTTTTGCACTAACGGCCAATGCTATGGTGTTATACGTGGCTGTTGATATACATCATATTGATTTATAGCTAGCCGCTTCTCATTACGGACGTCATTTAAAATATACATTACAGTCGATACCCGATATACTAAATTGAATAACTTCAATGAAAAAAAATCTGCAAGATAAATACGAAGAATATACAAAAATAACGTGCATTTCTTTGTAATATAAGACACTTTCGCTCGATTGTTAAACGCAGATACTTAATTAAGTCGACTGCCGATTCGGAAACAACATAAATTCTCGTTAAGTCGAAATTCTTTAAAATTAGCGAAGTTATTCCAATAAAAATTCCCACAATTCCCAGCAGGAGCACAAGAAATGGAAGCGTCGTCATCTCTATTTCGGTAGTGGGTGCGCGGTCGGCGCTGCATTTTCGTGCGCATCTTCTAAATTTAAAAAACAAGTACTTTTTAAAAATAAAATAAAACAATATTCAAAAATGGAATAACGCGAGGGCGGGAATTGTGGGTGAATGTCAAAGATGCACCGCTCAAGATTTATAATATATTGTATTTAAGTATTATGTTGTAAATACGTTTTTTATGTAAGTTACGATGAGTCACATAAATATAAATAAATACTACCGGACCGAAAATATATTACATTTGAGAGAAACGTTTAAAACAGAAAAACGATTTTGAGTCGAATGTTTTATCATTACGTATTTAATGTTTTAAGACGCGCGACCAGAAAGTGAAATAGAACGATTTGAAATTTAAAAAAAGAACTCCCGATAATTATGCAAACGTCTATTATTTACTATCACCAAAACCAATTGAATAAATTACAAATGTAAGAAAACAATGGAGTTTGAATACAGCAATGTTTATTCCATTTATGTATTCGAACTTACATGTCAGCAATAAAAGAAACTGCAAACAATTATAATCCTGATGGTGTAAAAATGGAAATAACTATCGAAAAACTTTTCTAATCTTAAATTTTAAATTTGTACTTTCCTAAATTACTAGCTTCTTGTCTATTGAGGGAGGGATGAGGAATGAATAAGAAGCCCAATTTTAGTAAATCAGTATACATATTCTTAATCGAGGGTAGAAATGACTGCATTTTATATTCAAATTAAAGAGATATATTTTTCGTTGTTTTTCTACTTTCTTGTTTTCAAAAGATCTATTTTAAGACTGAACACACCCACTATGGACTAGTTTAATAGAAATGACAACGTTTGTCAAACTTCTTTGGTCACCATATTCGTGACACACTTTTTTTATCGAGCTTATTAATACGATGCATATTAAATTACCACAGTCGATTACATTACAGATTTTTTCAGCTTTTAAAATTTCGTTCGCAAGAGATAATTTCATCAAAGACAAAAATAAATTGTCAAAACGTTTCAAGATATCTTTTTTTTACCATGTCCGCTCCAAATGTGGAGTATGTATATGAATCTCTATAATATGAAAACGTATCGTGGCAGATTTTTCCACAGGAGTTGATTGTTAGTACCCATGTGACAGAAAGATTGCCGTGCGAATTTTTAAGCCGGAGGTAGCGGGCTCAAATCCCACAGCTAAAGGATTAAAATAAACGCAAAACTAGACGCCCATTAGGTTTTGAATAAGTCTTCATGAGACCAATGTCTAAATACTTCATTTACGGAGTGGCCATCTTCACACTAATGAGATTCATATGCTCCACCTTCCGTAATGAAAAAGATGTTTGTAAGCCAATTGAAATTTTCATACCCCATTATCTCCTCATTTTAATCACTGCCCCTTTTCGGAAGTAAAAACCGATCACGTCCGTCGGTTTTTATTAAGCACGCTTATACCATATGTTTTAATTAACAGCGAACGTGTTATCGTATAACTTTGTCACCATTTAGAAAATTTAGTATGAAAAGTAGTGGAAATTTTAATGATGAGTCTACGGTCTAGCTGCTCACGTAAAACACATTTAGCATTATTATAACAGTTTCGAAGGGTATTAGAGAAAATAATGTGAACATAGTCATTTAAAACTAATCGTCCAGTTAATTCCTTATCTAAAACACTATTTTTAAATAAATATCTCAGGATTATTCAGATTTTTAATAATTAAACGTCAAAGAAAAATTCGAATTCTTATTTGTTTGACAGCTAATAAAAGTGGGATTCTTTATTTGAATTTAGTATTTTATTGAAAATCGTGAATAAATATGTCAAGCTACACAGTGACATCTGTTGTCGAGTACATGAGATATTATTGAGTACTACGTATTTATTATCAAAAGTGAAAAATGATAGCTTTAAACGATATCTATACAAAAAACGTTGTATACCACAGTGCAATGAACATGAATCATAATTCAAAGTTGTTCTGAAAGTGCCTCAAAAGAAACCGCCGAAATATCTAATTTAGTGCGTAACAGACTATGTAAATCTTTGTCTAATTCGATTCCCAATAGTCAACAGATCTTATCGTTCGTCACATTCCGCTGTAAACTTTGACAAACGCTGTCACGTGGTATTATATCGTGGGAAGGCGTCGTGAAGCCGTTACGATTTCTCAAGGCCAAATAAATTAAATCATTATTAATCGACAAATTGGCGAAAATATTAATTAATTTCCACTGAATTCCCGAACAGCTGATGACTGTCAAAGGACTGATTAGCCCTGTCGATTACACTTAAACACGTAACAATTTTATAATTAAAACTTTTCAAATTGGCAGGTATTGTAATTGAAAACTAAACGGCTTAAATTGCTTTAATTCCATAAAAGGGGGTATTATATTAATTCTTTTAATTTAACACCCACATTTTAGTGATGGGTGGGAACAGTTGATATTGTAAACATCACTTGTTATTTTTATTATTTTTAAATGAAAAGGCACAAGTGATGACGATGCAGAGGACTAGCTACCTATACTGAACAGAATATGCCCAAGTGTCAATTTAAGCAAAAGTGACATTAGATAAAAGCTATGGAAATATATACTGTTTTTATCATGTCTACTCCGAAAGTGAAAGAAATAGATCTAAGCGCTGTGAGGAATTCAAAGAATGAAGTATATGGGTATCCGCAATGTTAATAGATTTATATATGGATTTATTTTTTGAATGTATAGATTAAAAAATAAATCATTAGCTCTAGGAATCGAATCCGCAGTTCCTAGTTCCACAGCGATTTTTCAGCTACGGGGAAGATGTGCTGGAGAAACATGACAAGATGTCTAAACGATGGAGACAAAAAGAAGACATCTTCAAGTAAGAGAAAAAAGGCGTCACATTTAAACAAAAGGAAATAAATACGAGATCTTAAATATTGATGAGCTGAAAAGTTTCATTTTAGATGTCCGAATGGACTCCAAAACAACAATCGCTAAGCAAAGAACAGCTTTGTTCTTAAAAGAAAGACAAAGTCGGAGAACAAGCCAAGTAATTAAAGGGATAAAGCGCCATAAAGGTATTGTTGGAAGGGCAACCACAAAAACAATAATCAGGCTGAAGAATATAAGATGATATCACAGAGATATTAAACTGACAGTGCAATGAATAAACATAACAGCAGAAGTTATACCGTTGTACCCTGATTGATTAAAAACGTCCAAATAAATTACACGTTATGTTACAAGGATATTTTATCTTAATACTATGGCATAGGACAACATCAATCTAACCATCAATCTGAATGTTTCACACAGGGTTTTGCATGTGATTCCCTATGTAGATACTGTGTTTTCACTTAATAAGGCAGAATATATAATTATGATGGTATTGTAATATTTCTAATACACTCTGCTCTCATAGCTGTTTAATTGTAAATGGAAAATATTTCTCGTTCATAATCTATTAACAAGCCTTTTACTCTTTGCCACCTTCCAAAGGACTAAACGCCAAGATCTTATTGAACGAGCAGAACAACTCATTAAAAAGGAATTCGAGAATTGCTTTCTTTAAATCGGAAGCAAACATGATAATTGCCAATCTCCGAGGAGTAGAAAACCAAGTAAAGATTAGACATTATTGGTTAATCTGGTAGAATTTAATATGTAATAAATTAATGTTTTATACGAAGAAGACGCCATGAACAGTGGCCTATATATTCATGGACTAGAATAATTAAGTATGGTATTTAGATTTGCATATTAATTAGACAATTTGAATGACGCATAGAGCAACATAATACTTACGTAAAACTGTAAATTAAATTTATTCAAAGCCACCCACATTAAAAAAATATATTGTAATGCGAGTCAGTTCACCCAGAAAACTATGATTCACAAAATCTGACGTGTTATGGAGAGACGTGTTCAAATCTGGTGGACAAGCCATACCTGCATTAAATAAATCATACTGATACTGCGTAATGCTAACACAACAGATTTGATGGTGCCGTTTTGTATTATACTCCTACGAATATGAACATCTCGACCTTTCTTATACATCTTATTTTCATAATACAGTAGCACACCATACGATCATGTGGTGGAAGTGAGATGATTTGAATCAGTTAGTACAGTGTTTTTCAACATTCTGTATCTCCGCCCTTCCTTTTAAATAAAAAAATGTTGCGCCCCCCTCAATTTACGTAACAGTCTAATTTTATATTCTTTTTCTTCTTACATATCCGATCCCTTAGTGGGGCATATGGACAACGTGCCGTCTCCAAGAATCTCCGTCGCCCACCAGTATTCTTGAGTCTTCCCAGATCATACCTGCAGCCCGTAACATCGTACCGAGTTCATTCTAAAGATAGTATTTAGCGGGCTTTCGGGACGTCAACGTCCGATCAGCTTAAAGAATAGGCAGGTCAAGTTCAGACTTTCTTGAACCATCCGCAACATGTGGCCGAGCCAGGTCCAGCATCGCAGCTTCACTTTGTCAGTGATAAGTGGCAACATGATATGTTCTCTTATCTTCTCATTTCGAACGAAGTTATACTACCGTATACCCAGAATCCACCGCAGGCACCTTGTTCTCAAAGCTTAAAATACGGTTGTTTTGGGCCTTCGTTGGGTGCCACCTTTCACAACCGTAGAGCAGCACTGACAGAATGCATGCATTGAACAGGCGGCATTTGATTTTTTTACAGCTTGGAGTCCCAGACATTTCGCATAGAATTGAAGGTTGGATAGGTTGGATTTACCAAAAGAACATCTTTTGTTAAAAGCAGAGCGAAAATCTCACACCCACTTAGAGAACGCGCCATATAGGTTGGAAAACACTGAGTTAGCAAATAACGAACACACTAATTACAAATACATAACATTCGATTGTTACTAATCAACGGCGTCATACACATATGTCCCAAATCAATTGTATATTAAAACACTAATTCTCCACGCTGAAACTGTTTGTACAATATTTTCATAATAAAATCAATTAATAAGTGTCAATACACACTAACTTGACATAGTCAATTAGGTCACATTTACATGGGCATGTAAAATAGAATGCAATGGAAAAAAATCGGAATATGTTTGTGACAGTATATTTTTGACTGAATTATGATTAGTGACTGAAACTTTGGCCCTAAGTAAGTTTACTCTTCATATATTATTAATACACATATCATAATTCTTAGATGACAACAGCTTAGCTAGTATTATATAATGAAACATTTTCCCAAAGCATAAAAAAACTATTTCCGAAAGAAAAACATTTTACGACTGATAGGCGCCATCTAAAAAAAACCCGTCAAAACCCTAAACCAAGGTCACATAATCTTCGCGAAGTTTAGTCTCAAGTCAAAGTTTTGTGTTTTCTTTACTTTGTATTTTTTTTTTAAATTATCACTAGAAGGTGTCCCAAAATAGGCTGACATTTTAAATTTGCCGCCATTTTTTGCGACAAAGACACTGTAGACATAGTCGTTTGCTGTCTTTAGTAAGTAGGATTTGAAGTTAAATTATGGAACGGCACACAATCGAGCAATGCGTAGAAATTGTAAAAAAAATCAAAATTTAGCTCATTTTGGGACACTCTTCACATGGCGTGTTACGAGAATCGTCCCAAGATTCCTTCGGGAATAAAGTAAGCGGGGTTATTAATTAACGCGTGTGACATGTCAACTGTACGATATATCGCGGGTTGCGCGACTTGGTAGTATATCACGATCGTACACAAAGGGTTAGAAGTCACATTTTCAGCATTTTCAGTGGCAGATTTAAAATGATAAGACAGACACAGATACTCAACCATTGGCAGACACAATAATTTTATGCAGTATAAAAATTTTTAACACTAAGTGAAGATAATACGATATTTTTTAAGCATTATTGTTACAGTCTGTTGTTTAATGGACATCAATTTATTTTAAGTCTTTTATTATTTAAATTTATTTTTAAAGTCTTTGAATTTTTAAACATCGGTAAGAAACTTTAGTAACTGTTAGTTTAAATATATCGTCGCCAATATTGCAGGAGCACGTAACTTCATTTTTTTTGCAATATCTTGTTTCATAGGCACATTTTTATACTTTCAAATAATTTATACAGGTTTTATAAATACATGTGTGAAAGCAAAAATGATACGAGAAATTGTAAAAAATAAAACTTTACTTTATGAAGTGACTCATACAAAAAAATCAAGTTAAGTGTTCTGCGATATTGTCGACGATATATTGACGATTCTATAGGCAAAATCTTAATGTCACAATGTTCGTGGGCTACATTTCGATCATAGAAATTGAGTAGACTTGTCGCATAACAATGTCAAGGAGACGAACATACCTTAAAAGATGATCGCGAGTACTGCGTAACGAGAAAATTTTATTCGGAATATTTTTCATGAACATTCGTTCTATTCAAGAAAATATAATAAGTAAACAAACATAATTATTCTGAAAATTGCGTTAATTCGGCATTCTTTACACAGAGAACTGAGCCGTATCCAACATTAAAGCAATACAATCAGAGCTAAAACATGCATAATATATTGATAGTAAATTGTATTTAGCAGATACAAATCCAACTTAAATAATACTAACATCAAACTGCAAGTTGTATAGACGAAGAGACCTCTATTTTTGTTAATAATTTATGTAGACGAAGCACGTGTCGTTCTGTGTAATTTGGATTCAAAAACTTTTTGAAATTCATCACAAGTCGACTCTCAATTTATAATATTTACCATACCAATCAATTCTCTAGGGACGGAAACGTCTTCAGATTTATTCAAAATTGTTTTTTTATCTGCGTACATATAGCTGTTAATTAGTATGGGGAGCAGACGTATCAACATATGCTAATAATATATCATTTGAATCGACGGAAATGGCAATCGCTTCTCAAACTACGACTATAATTACGTACATCCGGATATTCAACTTTCAAAGAATAATAGAAGTATAATAAAAATATATATCGACGCAGAACGAGTTTTAGAAACAGCATGCAATTTATTATGGGTTTAAGATGAATCAATTTATCGATAATAAAACATATACCATCATTTTTTTATTAAATGAGAAAGCGGATATACGACTTTTTGTTGGGAATCAAATATTGATTGGTGCATTTATTTAGAAGATTTCTAGTTATTTATGGCGTCTGTCTATTGCGATTCTCTCGTTAAATAACTAACTAGTCTGAAAACGTTAAGTTTTCACTTCGGAGAACTAATGTGCCAATAATAATGTCAATACGGAGAGCAATGACCACGATATAAATCGAAATCAAGAACATGTCTTTAATTTTTATTTTATGAATGCGATATATTTCAATAACCAGCGGACAAACAGTTGCTGACTCTGCCTTGTATAATACAATATTTGGATGCAGTTAAGCAGAAGACGTCCAAGCCACACGGTAACAAAGAAGAGAAAAACGCGACTAAATTTTTAAAGAAACAAATTGATATTTAGTATGAATTGTATGTATGAATTGTATGTTATTTTGTGTGTATTATGGAATTTCAGTACCTACATGGTATATATTACATCTTTCCTAGTTATTGGATTATTGAAAAACGTACTGCTTTCAAAGTCATTGAATGTTTTGTGGATGCTAATTAAAATTTTAGTCGTTTTGTGTTTGAATTTTTCTTAATATTATATGAGTCGTAGCTCATAAAACGTTGAAATTGGTTTATTTATTGAAAATATTTGAAAGTGTCATTATGATAATTATTATAATTTTTGAAAATTTTGTGTAATTAAGTAACCTTGTATTTAAACTTCAACGCCGAAAAAGTCCTAACCACATCAACGCTTTGAAGATATTATTTTTTGTATGCGGGTTAGAAAAAAACACCGATTACTTCCTCTGGGTGTACATTTCTGATTGGTTGTTCAATTTGTAATTTGGACGTCTTCTGCTTAAGTACATCCATTTATTTGCATATTAACCCATTCCATTCGTCATTTCAATGTTTAACTGTGTTTTTATGTGTTTGTATGATCTATAATTTGTTATATCTACAATATAATTACAAGGCATTTATACATATACTGAATTATTTCGTGGTTTTTTTAACCATTTGAATGCCAAAAAACGAGCAATGCAAACAACCATCTTTTGAATCTTGTTGAAAAAATGTTGCTGAAGTTTGACCATGGCAGTGTAAATACTGTTTATAACATCGTAACAGGAGATGAAACATGGATGTATTGTTACTATCCGGAAAAAAACAAAATTCCGGTGAATGGGTCTTCGAAGGTGAGAACAGACCAACAAAATTGCGAGAAGGCACAAGCGTTGGTGAAAAAATGATCGCTAGTTGTTTTCTCTAAAACTGGTCATATGTGTACTGTATCTCTAATAAAAGAACAAAGAACAGTCAATACTAAGTGATACACGACCATTTATCTGAGGTTCGTTTCATAGCCATTTCCGGGGGCATCTAAGGTGTTGAAGATGATATTTAGACATTGTTAAAATCACACGGCGAACCTTTAACTAATAACAAGCTACAGTAAATAGACTGCCATAAAGTCCCATGAAATGACACATCAAAACATATTTCCGTCACAATTATTGAGAGGATTTCTCTTCAAAATCAATGCATGGAATTGTTACAAGAAAATGACAAAGATTACGAGCGAGTGAGTGTTTATAAAGCGTGATTGTAACGGATTATTTGACAGTAACTGGCAAATTTTGCATATCAAACGTAGATGCCAAACAGGAAAGTCTAGATTATCTTTTGCAACGCGGAAGAAAATGAATGAATTATGTTATGTATGGCATTTTTTTGCCATCAACTATATTATTTTTTATAAATAAAGCGTTTTTTTTTTAAGTTAAAATGTTTATTTTTAACCCGCTGTTAACACTTGGCCTGCGGGAACCATACTCCAGCGGTTATCTGCCAGACTCGGAACGTTCCGTGCCTCATATTTCAAATATTTTGACAGCCAACTGTAGTAAAATACTCTTACTACATTTTTATAAGAAAACCAGAAAACTTTCTCGCTCTATACT
>JAGVSQ010008225.1:0-14579 GCA_022683975.1 Rhyacophila evoluta
ACATTTACGAAGTATAGAGCGAGAAAGTTTTCTGGTTTTCTTATAAAAATGTAGTGAGAGTATTTCACTACAGTTGGCTGTCAAAATATTTAAAATATAAGGCACGGAACATTCTGAGTCTGGCAGATAACCGTTGAAGTACACACTCACGTAATATTACGGTTCCCGCAGCGAAGTGTTAATATTCTCGAGAAATCTTGAGAATTTTCAATATTTAGTAGAATTATCGCACATTCATTTTAAATTAATTACTGAAATATGTAATACGACATAAATATTTTTTATTTTTTATAAATGGTTCACAGATAATACACATGAAAAACAATACAGTAAAAAATAATATGATATTTAAGTTATAGATATAAAGCTAAAGAAGATACAAAGTTTCTTTCATTCTGTATCGACGTTGGTTTTAATGTAATTAATGCTGTTTCACAATGTTCTTTAACAAATCATTCAACGACGCTTAATTTACAATATATTAAATAAATAAGAACAAACGAAATTATCAAGATTACGATGAAAAATTTCACAAGAAAAAAAATCAAAAATATTCAACATTTCTCTTAAATGATTACATTATCTACGTACACATGCAGAAATAATACAACTAACAATTCGAGAAGATTAAATTATGTACTGCTGATATCACAGTTGTGTAGTTGAGATTGAGAGACAACTATGCCTCTATTAAAGTAGGAATATCTTCTAATGTGATGGGTTCTGTCCTGAGGTTAGAGAATTAGCAGTATCAGTCATTCATTAACGAGTGGCTGGCAAAGGTGGAAGCCCATGTACCTGACTTCGGAATATTAATCGCTCTAATGAACCGTCTTTAATTTTACTTTTGTTATTGTTATTTTTAATTACGTGGTTTCTCATGTATTTTTATACACAGTAACATTATGATCATTTGTTATTTTGGTATGTAATATTTTGAATGGATTGAATTAATAATTCTCGACATGTAAACTAAATAAAAAGAGATAAATGAATGAATTCCGATTGAGAATATCTCATATAATCATAAGCAAAAATCTTGCATAGTAATACTGTCCTAAAATAATGGCACATTGAAGAATTTGTACGTATCCATATCTATATCTCAAAACTAGCAGATAGATCGATATTTTTGGATATATACGTCCGATTGAGTTTACATTTACTTAGAACGAATGAATAGCTGTTTTTTAATACACGCATTCATAATTTTGATTTGAAATTAAAGCAATCAAGATACAACGCAGTATTAAAAAAATCAAATCGTTTATGTCGCATAATATGCAATTATAATTAGCATACACATTATCTTGCTACGCTGATATCATACAATTAAAAAATGTGGTCACATTATACAATCAACAATAAAATATATATTTTTCACAAATTAATTTTACTATAACCTGATATACTCGTTTTAAGTGATGTTTCTGTCTATTAATGTCATATTCGATCAGTTGGTTGTCTCTATTTACGCGACAAGTTATCTACCGCGTAAATCGAATGACAAGCTTGCGAGCAAGATAATCGATGAAATCTACAGTATGTTTATAAGTTCTGAACGCAAATCATTATCTATTCATACAATGTCCGTCCCTGGAATATTTTATTGGGTCAGTTGTCGGCAAAATGAATCTTATCTACTCGAGCTGTGTATTTACAATATACAGTTATGTTATTTATAAAATGTCGCAGGCGACGTGTCGCGTGTTCGTGCCATAATGAAAGAAAAAATAATTCCTACGAGAAATAGGTTAATTCTGTCATTTTGACATGACGAATCAACATTCATAATGATTTACTTGAAATGCGAACTAGAAAATTATTTTATTGTGGCATCCATTGTCTGTTTTTCCCAGTGGCACTTAATGTGATGTTTTAAAATTTAATGTTACCACAGCTTATCGTCGACGACGAGTGAAAAGTCACTAACTAATAAATTGACAGTTTTGAGATAATGGATCTTTACGTTTGCAAATTTAGATATAAATGCAACACTACAATATAAAAACCAAATGTTGCCTATTCCAATATATTCATTATTCAGTACTGCTCTACGAATACGAAACATGGTACCCAACAAAGGTCCAAAGCAATCGTATACTATTCGTTGAGCACAGATGTCTGTGGCGGATTTTGGTGATACGGTGGTATGATTTAGTTCGTAATTATTGATACAGTGAAGCTATGACGCCACAGGCCACATATTACAGATGGTTCAAGAGTTTTAACCTGACTGCCTATCCTTCAAGCCGACTGGTTTGTGGCGTAGAGGCCGCATACATTATATTATTGGTGACTTTACTGAATCGAAGTGCGAAAACAGTACGTGTTAAAGCACAAGTTTGTTATTCGTAATTTGGTTAATTCTAGCCCGGTAAATCAATATCGTTAACCGTAGTGATATTAATGAATATAGGCTGCAGACAAGTCTATGCAGTAGATTGACTTAAACATAGATTGTGATATTTTGCATAACACAAAAATCAATATTATAATTCAAACAGACTGGCACTCTTTCTATTTTATCCATTGCCATTTGGCCAAATCTATGATAAATTTACATGGTATAAATTTTAAAATTTTCATTTGATTATATAATAAAGTACGACACATGAAGTGTGTCGCCATTTGTAGATGGGTTACAGGTTTTAATCTCATAATAGAGTCAATATTCACATAAAAAACTGCTTGAAGATAGGCCTTATCCTGAAAAGAAGATGACGCTAACTGTGCCTGTAAAGAACCATTGTCTTTATCATGAAGATCTGGTGTATCTATCTATTCTTTTGATGAAACTGATATTGTACCAGTTAGCAAACAGTGTCGCACATTGTCAGATAGCGACGATAAGTATTTAAAAAAAAATAAGGAATGAAAGAAGAAATGTTACATTTAAAATTCCACATTATTTCAAATCAATTTCCATCAAACACCATCAGTCAAAAATATTAGTTACATTTAAATGTTATATTAGTTTCTTCTAGATTTTTAACACTCGCCTTACGGTGATGGCTCCCGAGTGTCAAGTAAAAAATATGTTTTAAATTCAAATTATGCAAAATTTGCTACATCAATTATTGTAATTGGCTATAAAAATCATTTTATTATGTATTTAATAGTCTATTAATATAAAATTAGTACAAGAAATGCAAAAATAAAAGAGACGACATGCCCAGGCGGATATCTTTTACAGACAGATCTGGCCGCTTTAAATACTTCCCCTTCTGAGACGTATGATATCAGTCATATGAGTGACGGACGCTAACGTTACACACATATCAACGTAATTTGATACACACGTACATTTAATACGGAATAATTATTTCAGTTGATATTAATCAATATTCTTATTTCGTAATGACATCGCTGAAATTATAGTGGTTTTAATGAGTGCATACAGTAAGAAGACCTTACAATCTGTATACTTGAAGAAATAAAATAAAATAGTACTGTTCACTCATTATCCACCACCGGACAGAAAGAGTTAATATTATTCTGTACGTCCCTGATAACTATCTAAGAAATCGAGAACATCAGCTGTTATTCATTCCTAAATGCAGGACTATCCGGCCAGTAGTCATACCAATGTGGAGAGCAATGGTGATGTTTAACGAGTTTACCTCGGATATTGATATCTTCCACCTAGACGAGGTGAGTTTAGATGGATGCTATTATATACAATATTAGAAGAGGGTCTATCTGACTTACTCGGTAGACACTCTCTTCTTCCTTCTGGATTATATATATATATATAATTTTATGAATTATTTCTTTATATTTTAATATGTTTTTAATATTTTTGTTATAATCATATGGATATATCGTGTTGTTAATGTATCAACAATCAATAAACCATGTTCGCTCCCAAACGTGGAGCATATGGATGTACACAGGTCGAAATATATGGATCTTCGCAATGTTAAGACAAGACAGATTGTGTTTCACGAGAATTGTTTGGCAGACAATTACTCAACCCAATTTGCACCCAGTCTTTGAATTTAACAAGTTTTAACGTATTGCTTTGATGTTATGTGGTTTTAAATTACGGAATGTATCTCTTCATTTAAAAGCAGGATACATCTTTTTGTGCAGATTTTTCTGGAATCTATCTACCGCACAAATAGAGACACGAGTGTATTGATTACAATGAAGACATTTAAGTAAATACAAAGCAATCGCTTAAGTAATTCATTACGAACTATTTACACGTGTCGATTGCAAGTTTTTCTATTATTAATTAGGTAAAGATAGTGATACACGCGAAAGGTCACGCAAACACCACTACCTCTTTCCAATTAAAGCTAATTACTTTGCACTTCCGCACTACACCATTCAACACCCACTATTTTAATTTCATTTAATTTCCGAAAATAATTTGAGCTCAACATTCACATTGTTACGTATTATTTTCAATTTAAAAAGCATTGTAAATCGATACGTTTACACAAATAGTATTTGTGGCTGAAACATCGCGTAATATAAACTTGTTAACACATGGCTTACGGGGTATGTTCTTTTTTAAATGTGACACATGTAGGAAATTGGAACGCATTGATTAATCAACCTAAAGTTTGTCCACAAACTCTAAAATATGCAGCGCGTATCAATAAAGCCAAACGTGTGATTTTTATAAAACAGGTTGAATGTTACCGACGAGCACAAAAATGTGAACACCGCCACAACATACGGTTTCTGAAACGCTCAAATTTGTGCGCCCCGTAAGCCATGTGTTAACTGAGTATGATGAAATATCGACCATGTTTGGGAAAAAGGCATTAACCCTCATAGAACAATAATGCCATGAATGCGGTTTGATTTATCTTTCCTGCATGAACATTTGGTAATCCTTTTTTTTCAAAATCTAAAGCTGAATTCCGATAACAATTAGGCATTGCGGCAGTATTCCTTTTGACAGAACTTGCATTTAATTGTAAACATTGTGATTCTAAAAATAAAAACAATTTTCAAAAAAACGAGGGTTCATGTCTTTCGCCTAAACAAGGTCGAATTATATCGCTCATGACGAAGCAATACCTCGTATGCCACGGCAGTAATAATACAAGAAATGACACGAACTATAGATCGATAGTAACATAAAACAAAATGTATGGAATTTGATATAATATGTACATATTTGACCATGTTCGTTTCGAAAGTGGAGCATATGGATCTGCACAGTGCTAGGATGTTTGCTCCGAAAGTGGAGTTCATGTATCTCCACAACGTGAAAACATGTCTTGACAGATTATTTTTCACTAGAATTGGTTACAGACGATTGAGATTTTTTTAAAATCCAGCAGATGTGGGAATCAAACCTGCACTCCTTGGATGCGAGGCACGTACGCTAACTTCTAAGCTAATGAGAGGACAAAATCGTACTGCTTGTGATTAAAGAGTTTTTCGTCGTTTGTAAAATCTGTTTTATACGACGTGTTGCTTTGGCATGAGAGATATATATAAAGGACGTGCCAATATTAGAAGATACTCAGCAAAAAACGAAAACCATCTTTCTTCCATCCATTTTGTGTTTAAGTTTTTAGAGACCATCCTGACTTCATAACATACACACACTAATAGTTCTTCGCAGATAGTGTATATACTAGTGCATTACTATTTGTTTTCTATGGAACGCATACTACTGATCAGTACTGGCTATAAGTATTATAATTTTAATGAAAAATTTATTCATGAACTTATTGGTTTATACGACTATTAAATGCCATTTAAATAGAATGGATTCAGTAAATTATAAGTAGAAATGTGTTTGAACGGAAGGCTTAACTCACCCATAAATTCTGTTGATGCTGGCACACTCGTGGTTTCCTCGGAGCAGGAAGAAATTCTCCGGGTACTTGATCTTGTAGGCCAACAACAGACATATCGTCTCCAGTGACTGCTTGCCACGATCCACGTAATCGCCCAAAAACAGGTAGTTCGATTCTGGAGGGAAACCTCCGTACTCAAACAGGCGGAGGAGGTCGTAGTACTGGCCGTGGATATCGCCTGGTAAGACAAGATTAAAAAAGAATTAATTACCACGTAGAAGTAATCGAAGTAGAAAAAAATATATGGATATTTATATTGATGTGACTAAATAATGAAACGGGAACATAAATAGTTTTGAGCAATATTAATGTCAGTATGGAGCAAAGACAGCTGTGTATAATAGAATCTTCTTGAATGTCGACATGTTCCATTTGAGTGAACTTGAACATGAAAAATGCAGTTTTATAAATTCTATGTATACATTCTGTATTCATAACAGAATTTAAATTTGAATTACATGAAAATAAAAGAATCGCTAACCTAATCAGATAATTTATCATGGAAAGTCAATGTAGAGATATTTAAGCAGATAATTAACGACGGTTTGTTGTTAATAATACACTTTATTTGTTGCGTTTATGTTTAGCCAAGTCCCGGATTCATGATGATTCACATGCTATCCAATATTTTTCTATTGATGAGTACCAGACTAGTGGCTTACATGTTATGGTTCTAATTCTTGAGTTATGGGTTGAAATCTAATCTAAATCTAACATTCAGATATGTTTATATGTATGCAATCCCAACAGTCAGTTAAGCAATAATTATATTAATAAAAGATACCAACGTTACAAAACTCTCAATTTTTTATGATATGTGACATTACATGAATAACAAACTACAATAAGATGCTTAATCGTGTATGGGTTTAGAGATACATATTCAATTAATTATATTAAAAGAATAAAGATGACATCTATCAATGAAAACCTTATCAAAGTATCTGACAGACATAATTAACTATCCTTAAAAAGAAAAATAAATTTTGAAATGCTTTATATTTTAATTTATTTAGTGCAAAATTATGATGTAAAAAATAATATAAAGGCATAGAAATCAATACAAAAGAAACATAAATATTTAATGTATTTATATGTATTATTGGACCTACTGGAAAGTTTAAATAGGAACTTCATTTTTAAGAAATATAGATTTAATATTGATGGAAATTTGTAGCATCCCTCATCTACAAAGACATAATAAAGTTAGTTCCTATATGCAGTTATTGATTTTCTAAGCCATTTAGGGAAGGTAAAGTCAATTCATGTTTATGGGTGCAAATTTTTCAGGTATAAGAGTAAGTGTAGCGTAGAGGTCTTTGGAGACTTATTAGATACCCACCTAATAAGTTGAGACTTCTTTTTGTTTTGAAATCAATGCGCTCACAAGATCAGGAGTGACAAAGTTACCACATTTACCAACTCGGTAACCGAAGAAACAATTAATAATGTCTTTAATGCAGAAATAGTGGACAGACAGATGTTAGGAATGTTATATATATCAGATTGATCATTAATAGTGATAAATTTGACAATAGTTTTTTTTAAAGATATCATGAATTACATCTGTATTTTTTAAGACAAAGAAATCAATGTCGAACTTCATCAAATGCACGTTTTTGTGGACTTCAGCACGAAGATCATATGGTGTAGGTGAAATGATGATTCATCAATATTCTATAATTTTGATATGGAGATCCTTATCCTGAATTATTCATCTATGTATGAGTCAGTTAATAAATTAATCTTTGAGAACAGATTTTCTGCGAGAGGTGCCAAGGATTTAATTTTGTTTGAGACGGAGAATGAAGAAAATAAACCATGCAGTCACTCATAATGATAAGAGTGTACTTGTTGACAATGGTACAGCACCAACTTGACCTATATTGACATTAAGCCAATCCGATTCCAGCATCCTGGAAGGCCACTAAATAATAGTTACAGAATGAGAGGAAGATGTGACATTGGTTTAGTAGTGTCCATATTATATTGGATACGGGAAAGAAAAAAATGGGTGCTATGGTATTTTGTTATCCATAGTTGTTCAGTGACTGAGCAGCACATCTGCATGTGAAATAAAATGACTAAAAGCTGATCGGTCCAGGAAATTTTAAAAAGTAAATTATTCGATTATAAAGTATGTTATATGTGAACCTATCATTTTAATGAGATTATTTAAATATTCAACAAACAAGGAAAACATATCACAATTAATTAATCATCAATAACAGTAAATAAATCCAACAAATGGAATATGAGCTAGGCTAGTGACTAAATGATTTGTGTTATCACTAAGGTATAAGTTGCATATTATATAGATATGACTTGGAAGGTCAACTTCATCCAAGCTATACTGTAAGTTGTTGGTTCAACGGAAAGAGAGAATTTCATAATATCACTGTTTTAAGAGTATGTAACAATGAATGGTATAAGATGGGCCTAGTGCCAGATATTATTGTGTGAATTTTATGGTAGATATTAGATATTTTCTCAACATCTTGCGTTCATGCATTGTATCCATAAAATGTATTAAAATAAAAAACATGTATAATATTTAGATCATTTAATGAGATCAAATTAATTAGTAATGCGGCTCAGTACAGTACTGACTTTAAAAACTACAATTTTCACATATTGCTGTGAGTCACTTTTAAATCTTGCAATTAGAAAATGGTGTTGCATCAGCGAGGGCTCAAAAGCAAAAAAACAGCGCTTTGATTCTATTGTTTATCAGTATTTCAGACTACTGTAGATGATACATTGATTCATAAGAGTACTCAAGGAAATGAAGAGGTAGAATATATTATGAGTTCTATTTGCATATTGTTAAATGTTTAACTATTTGTATGATATTAGCTGCATAATAAACTGTTGATATTTTTATGTTTTAGATAGATTTGACTATTAATATTAATGATATTATCTAATATAGTAAAATTACTACAATTGTTGAAAACCAGGGATGGATACTTGACCATGTTTTTCTTAGAAGTGATTGTATTAGATCGAAAGTGTGAGGGTACTGCACAGTGAAACTTAGCCGATGAATGACTTACATCGGTGCATCTATCATACCTCCTAGAAGAACTCCAGTTGTGATTTAAATAAGGTTGGTTAATTTTATCCTATGATATCATAGAAGCAATGAATCACTATGAATGTTTACCTCATATGAAAATGCAATATTATAATTGAAAACAGATAAACAAAAACTATTGGCAATTTGCATTGTTTTTGCATATAATGGAAATCAATCAATAATAAAATAAGGTTGAACTCTTTAAGTTATACAGTATATTTCTAAGTAAATGAGAGATGAGTCAGTAAATTACATTGAAATCCAGGAACCATTATTCAAAATGATAAATAGGAAGATAAGTAAATATTATGTGTCATGAAATTTATAAATTGTTTTTAATCCTTTCTGGGAGTATGGCCTTAAAAATAATGGTTGATAAGTCAAATATAAAGTGATTTTATATATTATGATGTAAGCATTATCTTAATAGTGAAATAACAAAACTGAATCATTGATTATTCAAAAGATCTAGCTGGTATAAAAAAGGTTTTGTGTATATATTCGGCTTCCTGTTATATCAGAAAGTATCCGTGGAATGTATTATTAGGTGGGAATAAAATGTGCTGGCATATCCAGGAAGAAAGCAGAGTATTTGGCGAGTAAAATGGAATAAACAATGGTGATGATGAATAACAAGTTTATCGATACTTATTCGATTATCCAAAGATCTTCAGGTGGGCTAGTTACGAAGATAATTAATCAACATTAGACAAAGGTGATTTATATATAATAAGAAGTAATATACCAAATAAAAACAAACCCAACTACTATCTCTCTGTCCCTCCACATAACAGAAATTGTTTATAACTGTATAACTAGAGACACATATTTTTACCAATTTTAGCATTTCAATTTATCATTAGCGTTTAAAAATAGGAATTTTAGCATCTATTTTATTAGTATTAAATAATTATCAATTCCTATACATTTTAACACAATTTGTTATGGAAATATATACAAATACTTACACAGTTCACTTGAGGATAGTGCAACACGTTAAATCTTAATATGAAGTTAAAATTATTACAATAATTAAGCATGGAGCTAGTTTCAAAGGATAAATCTTGTAGATAAGTGCGATTATCTATTACTATTAAATTGTACTAGCTGAAGAATATATATAGGACACCAAATTGAGTTTATAGCAAATAAAATTCTAGCTTTTTTTGCTTTCACCAGTGGAAGAAAGTAGTTCTTTTGTTTTGGCAGGAAATATGATTTTGTAGACTCCGTTTTATAAACTCAATTGATATATTAAATATATAAATTTAATGCAAATTTCACCCACACAAGACAAGAACAAGACTTGTAGAGAATTATTTTATCTTTGCTTTCACTTCTTATGGGAGTGCTTGAAAAAAAAAATTATTAAACTAAATATGTGTCAAAATATTAATAATATATCGGCCTCCAAGTGATTATGGGAAATAAAATCGGTACAATATGGGGATAATTTGAATTTTAAAATGTTCAATATGCTCATTTCATTTTTCTCAAGTGTAAAAAAATGTTAATTTTCTTTTCTTTATAAATTTATCGAGGTTTCAACTCCTTTACGAATATATTACCTACCAAACTAATTTTGTGTGCCCAGCACTGAAAATGTAATATTTCGTCGAATATCCAGGAAGGAGTAGTGTAAGGAGTCGAATCCGAAACAAACCCGACTAGGTTATTATAACTATGACATCATAATCCCTAATAGTGTCAAAGTTAAAGGTTTTTTTTAACCCAGCAGCAGATGACTAATGAGGAATGAATATGCTCAATAAACATTACTGGTTCTAACGAAAATTGTTCCTATAGCGATAGTCAATATCAAATTTACCATAAACAAAATTAGAATAACCGTCAACACATCCAATAATTTTTGAATATAGAACATAATTTTCAAATTCAATTGTTTTCCGTCTTAAAAAGTGCGATGTTTTTTAACGATCAAGTTTGCAAGGAATTAATTATTTAACGACTGTTTTTAATTCAATTGAAACGTCGGTATTTACGTATAACCGAAGAAACAAGTAAGTCTGCATGTTTCTGAATTCGATAATACCGGTGGAAGTCAAAAATATTGAGAGAAAAAAACGTCAATAAGGATGCGTCACAAATTACTTCTTTCCGCTAAAAAGTGAAAATATTGAGATTACTTACTGGTTACAGTTTAACAGTAATTATTATTTCAATATTACTGAATACATTATCCAAGTTGTTGTTTTAAATTAAAATTACCGTTTCTATCGGCACTACACATAATTCGTGTCATTATGGTTTGTTTGATGGTTTTATGCGATCGACTTCAATGTTTAGTAAACAAAAATGTTACAAATATACACATAACGCCTGTTTTCATTGCCGTTTAAAATGGTTTCTGTAAATATGACAGGAAAGAATAACGATTACATCGACGTACGTACCAGTTTTCGCGGTATATGTAAACTGTAATCTTGCCAAGTAACTTTAACAGATGACGCTTGTGCCCTTGATAAAAAAGCGATAAACTAAAATTGAGCAACACAGTTTGAGATCTTATAATTATTAATCGTTATACTCACCACATATTTTAAGAGGAGCTTCGAGTTCCAGCAATATCGGCTGTGACAGGAAGATTTCTCTGGATTTGAGGCAAAGACCTCTAATTTCCAACTCCGTTAATTGAACATTCTTTCCGGGTTTATGGCCGCGCACTGAAAACAAACCACATACATGATTAATAAAACACTACACGTAAAACTCAACACAGACTTTAAAGTTGAATAATTATTTTGATATCGACTGATAAAAACAATCGCCATTTATAACGGGCGTTGGCAGAGTCGGTGACAGATACGACCCTTGACAATATCAACAACAGTTTACCTTCGAGTAATCTAGCAATTATGCTGTCAATGTTAAATTTATCTTTTTCCGCCATTTCACTGATTTTTTAGCAACGAAACACAGTGGTTTTGATTCACGAATTAAGTAAGATGACCGCGATATCCGCCGATTATCGAACGTTGGATGTTTTTCACAACTCGGCGTATGAAACGATAATGGCGGACAACCCACTACGAGTGCTGCCAACTATATAAAATTTGAAGTGTCGCCCTAACAAAAATCAACTTAAATTTACATCTTATAACACAGTAATGTTATGAGGGTTACTAGTGCTAGGTAGGTAAAAATATACGAGGTATTATCATATTATGAAATTGAACAAAAAAATGTTCCATAATGATTTTAGATGATTCCAATAAAATTTAAATTAACTATTCATTAATATTCAGTATTCTATTATATTTTTTCCTACAGCATGTAATAATTTTGTATTTAATAATTTGCTTATTTTACAAAGTACACGAAGGTTAATAATATTTTAGAAAAAAAGTCATCTCTTATTAAAAACAGAACAGCAGACAATTTATGTAAGTACATAATCATATTATATTTTATTGAATTTACACAATAACAAAACCCTAGCATGTTATTTTAGTTACTGACATCTATCGTTAGACTATAATAATAGTATTAATTTTTTATTCAATAATACAGTACCATCTGTGAATTTATAACAGAACAGCTGTTATACTCATTTATAAAGATGGTGTCATTAAGTTTCAAAAAGTGTTGGCAGAGTAATTTTCTTAAAAAAAGTAATTAATCATCTTTTATGAACTAATTTAATACAGCAATGTAAAGTAGAAGTATCTAAAATTGATTGCTTTGTAACGATGCTGAATATATCGAGCCCTTTTCGGCAAAAAATTGTAAGGCATGCAGCAGCATAGTCATAACTTATGCATCACAATCTTTTGCCAATCCATCAAGTTTCCGCTTATGATCTTCTGCAGAAAAGGGGTCGGTATATTTAAAGTTGTGTGGGGAGTCACATCGGATATACATATATAAGTAATTTTATTTGCCTCAAGAAATAATTAAGTACAAATAAGTGATACATATTGAATACCACCTCTTTTTCTATCTAAAAAAAGTTCCTAATCAATCAGCATTTGGATTTTAATGATTGGCTGATTTATATTGTGGAATTTTGACCAACACTACAAGTGGCTACATCCAATTAAAACACTATTTTTTTTAAAACGGCGACAACTATGTTAAAAAATAATTACTTATCATGTATTCTACTTAATTATATCCATATTCTATGCGGATTAAATAACCGTTATAAAGGCACCTTGAAGATCTTCCGTTATGCGAACATTCTTTTATGATATTAAGTATGAATAATTACACCCAGCAGTCCTCCAAGTAGCTGGAGTCTCACTTAATAGATGAATAGGCAGGAATAGGCTTGAGACATGAAATAAACTTATTTGCAAAAAAGTTTTTAAGTTTGTAAACTCAAAATTACCTGAAAAGATTACTGTTAATTTAAAGTAAAATGATGTGTTTGCGCATACATTTTAGATAACTTTTTGTACTAGGTATTAATTATACATTTTGATTTCATTTAATTGATAAAATGAAAACTTTTGATATTATTAGCAATATGCTTCATAGTGTTTTTAAAGCGTTTATCTTTTTATGTTGTTAATTGAATTTTCCTTCACTCGAAAAGATATTTTATAATGGTTAGCTAATTATGGTTTTAATGGTTGATTATTTTTGTCAATAACTATATTACAACTATGCTAAAGACCATGATAAAACTGTAAAAGTGGAATTTTAATTTATTTAATTTAATATGAGTTTTCTTGTAAGTTAATAAAATAGTTAATATATTTGATTTTTAAACATGAATTCATTCTCTGTACAGTGAGATCAATGATTTAAAATTTCCCTATTTCTTGTAAATCTTATATTCTCACATCACAGCAATATTATTTTGTGAGAGACGTTTTTTAAGAATTTACTTTTATTTGAGGATCAATGTCTAGCAGTAAAATAAATTATTGTAAGCTGCTAAACTTGTAGCTAGCCTATTCTTAAAGAGCAGCTCACTTTTGTAAACAGTCAATAAAGGACATTGAAAATACTTATTTTATAATTTGATTCATAAGTAAGACTTTTACAAGAGGTAATGATATGTAAAATCAATTATCCCTAGTAAGGTTTAATTAAAACCCTTTTAAAAATATCTTAAAGTTTTTATTTTACGATTTGTATTTTATAGATCTTAATGTTTTTGAATATATCTATTTATGTGTGACGAATCTTAAATGACCACTAATTAACAAAGAATGATTCATGTAGCCTTTAACATTGAATCAGTTGAAAGTATAAATATTTATTTGTTTTTGTTAATTTTTTTATTGAATATAATGGTTTAATCGAGAATGATTAATCCTTTGACAGTAGTAGGCTGTTTCCTATTTCCTTTATGATGATCGCAGGTTGAATTTTGGAATCCTGTTGTATTTTGATGTTTTAATGTGTATTCCTGAAATCTAGTGACACGGGATGATAGAAAATAAAACAACATTATATTTTTAAATACAGATATTTATCCTTTTACTTTATTTAATAGCTTTAGAAATTGTTCAGAATGAAGACTGTATTATGATATGAACAATAATAATAAAGTTACTGTATACTTTATACTATGTACTCGCTAATATCAATATTTACACTATAATAACTTACGAATCATTATGTTAACTACATAAAAAATTGGAGATGTTCTTAGAAGACAGGGTTAAACATTATAAATTCCCTTATTAAAATTAATTTCA
>JAGVSQ010008226.1:0-14579 GCA_022683975.1 Rhyacophila evoluta
GAAAACTTAGGATAATCATACTGGGCCATACCTGAATCGATTAAAATCATAAAACTTTTACCCTGAATTAATATTCGTTTTAACTCCCTAGCAACTGGCCTAAAAGGGTCTGTGCCTTTAATATTTAATAAACGTTATGTTTTCTATATTTGTTAAAAATAAAAATACATGCAATCATTCTGAGTTTGTTAACCACGTAATTCAAATGATTTCGTTGTTATGTCAACAATGGAGATTTGAAAAAAAGAATCCTTTGTTAATCTCTATTTGTTTCAAAATCACCATAATGTGGGAAAGTCATGTCTGATACCAATTATCAGATCCCAAAAGAAACCAAAATTCGCTCTATCCCAAACAGCGGAGTTTCGTTGATATTACATATCTATAACAGGATGACACGACCGAGAATTTAAAATTACATTTGTAGACTTGCTTATTTATCATTTCATGCGTCTTTAGTTTCATGTTATGATATCATTGAGCTCTAAATATTTTAAATAAACAATATATATATATAGCCTAACTATCAGTGCCAAATGCCTAAATATCAGTCATGTACATACAGTGTGAAGATACTAATAATTTTGTTTCAGATTTGAATTTATGACTCATATGGAAGATTATAATTATTCATAAAATATATACCATACTAAATTTTGTCCATAAAATAATTTGCGAACAAGCTCTGTCAGTCAATAACATAATAATTATAAGACATCTTGTGCATATGTTTTTTTTAAATTAAAATCGCAAATACTATTAATAAACAAATACATAGCAATCATTTATTATGGGGTTAATTATTGCAATATAATATATTATTTCTATGTCATCGACCTATAGTTGATAAAAAATAAAAAAATTACCTTGAATACCCGAATATATTTTTTATTGAAAAATCTAATTTAAATGAAGGACGAAATCCTTGCTACTATGATTAATAATTATACATTTATAATAATTATGAATGATAAAATGTATCATTCATAAAAAAATATATATGCACTTAATATATATAATAGTAATTAATATACAGAAAGTGGTAATTACACAGCTGTGGTAAATTGCTGACCTTTGAACAAGATTTATTGAAAAGTTTTTTTTATATTTTCTATGATGTTCTTATAACTTCACTTGCGAACAACTTTAATGTACGTCAAAGATATTTATACGACTTCAAAAAAGTACGTCAAAAGTTGAACAGGTGGGACTCATATTGAAGATCAAAATCCAATGTTTGTATTAATTCTATAACTTAAATTTTACTTGAGGGTAGTCGAACTTCAGTTATATTTTCAACGTGATAAACATACAGATGTAAGAAGTTTCGTATAGAGATGGCTTATTAATTAAAATTAGAATGAAATTATTATACGGTTGCTATTTCGGGCCACACAATAGGACCAAAATAACCAATATATTCAAAGGTTTTTATTTATTGTATTGTTCTTTGTTCTGTGTGAATATATTTATATATCTTTCCGAGGTTAGCCAAACTTTGGAGCCGAAGAATACTAGCTCAATTTCTACAGTTGGACAAAAATCTAAAGACTGACAACCATTTCTCTTGAAACAAATGTTTACTCTAAACCAAATTTGAAATGGTTTCAACTATTTCGGACTTTTCTCATAACTCGTTGAGACTATAGCACTAGAATAGCACGCTTAGCTAAACGCGAGACTGTTTGTTCTTCTAGGCTTAGCCAGAATTTTATCTTACTATATGGATAATTGAGTCACATTTATTTAGCACACGATTCATACGGCGTACAAACAGTGGCTTTAACTATTGCATACACATTATAATTTATATGTTAACCCAAGCCGGGTTAATTATTAAGTTATTAAGATTTAGTGACAGTATGACAGAACATTTTATTCACAAAAATATAAGTTTTCTTTGAAGAGGTTGCAGCATCTTTAATTCTGCCGAAAAAATAGAACCAGAGATTGTAATTAATTCCAGTATGTTTGAGCGCATGGTATACTTTTGGAGATTCTGTATTAACTATATGAACATTCCCTTATAAGACATTTAAAAAAATACTGTTAAGCCCCGGACATTTTATAACCGAATATAGACGTACACATTATTACTACATTTGTCAATTAACTGGAATAAAGTAATTTTAGGAGTTTCTATGAAAAGTCCAATACGCACTATACTCCGTAGTAGGAATTATATTGGATATTATGATAATAAAAAAATCCCGATTTAACTGATTCACTGAGTGATTTTATTAAAAAATATATATTTAAAAGATAGTATAAAAATATATAAGAGTATCAATAATTTAAAAAATAATAACAAAATTGCAATATCACGACTTCGCAAAATAAACAATAATATTTTAATTTGATCTCAATAACATTGTTTTTCAAAATAGTCTTTCAAATGATAGCAGTGACGCAACATAAGTAAATATTTTTTCTTGCGTTTTCTGATATTTTATCATTTATAAGCATGGATATATTTTTCGCTGACATGACTTTCGCAACATTAGTGTTTTCGTTGCATTAAAATATATAACATGTTACAATGCAATCACCAATGGTGCACAATTTTATTTAAAACAAATCGTAATAATTTTTGTAATTGCATACATAACACGTGCAGCCAGTTTAGCCAATACTCACAATCGTACACAACAACAAAAATATGAAGTATAATAATAGATCAACGATTTTCGTGGGTTTATATCACAACTATGGTTAGGCTAAAATATACTGTATTCAAAAAGGAATGATCATTTCTCGGGTTATAGTTTGTCCTTCACACCTCACGTTACGTCACATACGCCTGATATATATAAAATGGTAATCAACGCGTTGCAATAAGTCCTAAGTGTACTAGAGATATATCACAATATCTATTACGATTTTGAAGACCGTTCAAGAAAATGATTTACTACTTAGAATTATTTTGGACTTGATTAGAGATTATGATCGAGAATTTTCAAGAAATTTTGAAAATTTTTCTCGAGAATTTTTTTTTTTTACTCATTTAATATATTGGAAGTTATGCGCCGTTGCTTCCATTTGATAAAAGAAGATTGTGAAACAGCATTAAGCACAATTAACCAACGTCGGAACATAATGAAAGAAACTTTATCTTTATATCAATAACTTAAATATCTTATTATTTGTTGCTGTATTATTTTTTCTGTGAGTTATTTGTAAGCTATTTATAGAAATAAAAAAGTTTTGTCTCGTATTATTTCAGAGAAATATTTTAAAGAAAAACTTCCAAGAGTAGTTTTTACATCTAATTTAATATTACCCGTTTATGTGAGTACTCGGGCTTTCATTACGTTGATGAATCTTAATAGTGTATATTTGACTCGTTAGATTTCGATATAATTTTTGGATATCAGACAACACTAAGTCTCTAAAGGGATTACAGCACCGATTAAGCATACCTAAATGATGCTGTCATATTGGAGAACTCGGTCGGAGTTATTCAGAAAATATTCGACAGGCTACACAAAAATACGTCTCGCATTGGTTTGAAAAGACGAACACTATGCAACCAGGCCTGCTTATTTCCTGAAAATCTCGTGACCAACGATGCACAGAGCATTGAGGGTGCCGACAGTTTTAAACAGCGTACGATACACACTTTTCACAAGCTAAATGATTGTTTTATAAAAAAAAAATACTTGTTTAAAGTTTTCTCGTGTAGATTTATAATTTTTTTTTAAGTTCACTTTCGAAATACCCTACTCATACGGGTCTTAATAAATTCATTTATATCTCTAGTCTCGGGTAAAATTTGTTTTTCAATTCACTATTTCAAAATCGGCAAATCAATAATAAATGCAACGTATCTATGAAACATCACTCTTATATCACGTTCATAAAATTATTTTATAACATAGATAATAATTATTTTAAAATGAGAGAAACGCTTGATAGCATTTCACAATCGCATATGTAGGTGTATAGATGGTTTTTAAAACAAAATGTTTATAAAATACATTGTATACCGATGCACGTCCTCCAGGGATTTTCAATATATGTCCTTTCTGAAACATCGCGAGACTTCCATACACGCTGCTTCATATTCGTTTTGCCACATTATATTCTAGAGGGGTATGGCGACGTTCAGGATATGGCCATTGATCAAACAAGATGCCAAAAGGCGAAACCCGGGTCGCTAACAGTGAATTCACATATGGAAGTTTACCAGTTTTAAATAATTCAGAATTTAAATTCAATTTCCATCAAGCACCAACAGTCAAAAATATCAATTATGAACACAAAATTAGAAAAATTAATAAACGTCACTAATACACGAAAATAAATTAACCAGCATTTATCTGTTACATATATTTGAATAAATAAATGATAACCACCTTACTTAAAATAGGATAGTATTTATCATTAAATTTACAAGTCATCAAAATGTTCTATGTTTACCCCCATCATACAGAAATCTTTCGTTAAATACGGATGAATTTTTTTGATATTCCAGTGTCATCTGAGAATATATCGATTGATTTTTAATTACTCGACAACTTTTGAGCAATATTATACACTGTAGTAACCACAGAATATAATATGTCTAATAATTAATATAATATAGACGTAAAACTCTTCATACTTATTAACTTTTTTCCGATATTTTATTGTTTATCATTTTTCATTTTCAGTGTCTATAGAATACAGCTAAAAATGCCGTAAAATTTGATCAATCAGATTAAAGCTGACATTTTTCTTTTGCGAAACGTCAATTGTTATTGAGCATCATGATTCGACGATATTAATTATCATAATATTATTAATTCAACGCGACCCGCTAATTTAAATAGTTTTCGAACTGCTCTAATCAAAAATCTTACGACACAATTATGATAAAGCCCATCTCGCTATATAACATAGAGCGTCCAACCAGTATCTGACATTCGTACTAAGTTTCACGAAACGTTTTAAACGAAAAGAAAAATTGTGTCAGACATTTTTTTACTGTGTTCAAATCAAAAGAGAATAATATAACTCGAAATTTGCTGTGCTCTATTATAGATAGTCTTGCTAAAGAAATAAAGTGTATAACTTTAAATTATTTTTTAGATATTTCTTTTTAAAAAAATAATTAAAAATGATGGGCCCACAGAATATTGTTAAGCCTCACATCAAATCGAATGTAATGATGCAGAATTCGCCTCCCGATCAGGTATGTTTATATTTCAAAGAAATACTAAATATAAATAACTTAAATCTCTTAATATTTTTTTATTTCTAACTTGATCTTATTTTTCACTCCTATTTTATGTGGCCGTACATTTCATTATTTAAATATTATATATTGCATCTGTCTCTCACTACTGTGTGAATGAAAGCGACGAACATTATTTTTTTTCCGACAATATGAGAATATTTAAATCTAATAAATATAACTAGTGTATTCTAATTTATTTAATGCTATAATTTATTATGAGGATAATTTTTGTTAAAATTATAACCAGACACAAATGGGTATCAAATATAATTCATAAGTTATTATAGTTGCTAAGCAAAAAATTTAATTAAATGATATATTCATATGTTATTTGTAAAGAATTATCAATAAAAAATTGTCAAATAATTATAATCACAATAACATTGTATTACATAGTTAATTAAACATGTTCACACTGTTTATTAATAATTTTATCACTGGTTATATGTTTATCAAAAAATATATTTTTTTAATTATACTTTATATGGCAAATATTAAATATTAATTTATACTATTTTATAATTTTATAATTAAACAGTTTTATTTTTGAATATTCAACTTCAATATTCAGGCTACAAAAAGCAGTTGCAAACAAAACTTCTTTTGCTATTTTTGTTAGAGATTAAAATTTCATGATTTTAAAAAATAACATTTTGATTCAAAAAATATTAAAATAGATTTGCGCGATGTATAACAAAATATCGATGGGATAAAATAAATGTCTCATCTATTTCTGTGCGCAGGCGATTTTAGGATTACATTTAAAAAATACCTAAATGCATATCGACTTTTAAACATTGGTCGTAATAATGAATTTACCCACTCGTATTAATTCAAATTAATTAACTTAGCTTCTTAAATATAGTTTATTCGTTTTGTGTAAGCTATTTAAATTTACTCCCATTCAATTGACTTCATTCCTTTTTGCGATCTTAAAATATTTTAACACACTTTCAACATATTTCATTAAAAATAACGTTATTAAAAGAGATGTTTTTTGACACACAATTCGCGTGAAAAATAATCTGTCGAGACATGTCTTCACATTGCGGAGATCCATATACTCCACTTTCGGAGACGACATCTTTACACTGTGTAGATCCATATGCTCCACTTTCGTAACGGTATGGCGTTTAAACATAACTCTTCAAAAGTTATTAACAACTGATAAATTAATCCTAAGTAATAGATCATCAGCTATACATGGTTAATTAAGAATTATGTATATCTAAAACTGCATTTTTTATAGAAAAAAGAACAAACAATATTCAAAGTAATTTGAAAACATAACAAATACTACGTCAATGTTAAATGTCAAAATAATATATACATCTATCAATATTCTTGATACTTTTTTATTTTATTTATTTCTTTTAATTTAAAATACATTTTGATATCGACTGTGGAAAGGAAAGGGGACGTAACGCTCAGTTTTTTCAAAATAGCTTCATTCCTAAATCACAATGTATACAACTTAATACGCGTTTTATCAAAACGACGTAAGCTGGAAATGCCGAAGTATCTAGATTTAGCTTTTAAATTTGAAAATAGTATGGCAAATTTTTAACCAGAGAAAAAGGCTTCCACCGCATCAATTTTATTGGTTTTTCTTAAACAATTTATTGAATTATTATCAGGCTCAAAATTAGACACTAGTTTTAGTTTTTGTGTCTCCTGCAAAATGTTTTCTATGTGTGTTATGTAATATTGAAATCTTCAAATAATCGGCAGTATCCACAGAAAATACTATATTTATATGTTTACCACAAAACGTTGAATCATGAAACTGAAAAACTTATTTATTATAAGATACTTTAATGCAAATTCATTTTTTACAGTCACAACTGCCAACAGCTATTAATACATTTATGTTGTAATTATGTAAAATAATATATGATTTTTTTAAGTGAGAATGATGCGAAATTTCATTATTTCAACTAATATGAAAATATCCTGTTTTTAACGAGACTGATGCAATCGACATATGATATTAATATGGACGAATCAAAACAAAACTTGTTTTTCAAAAACCTATTTTTCAACAAAATATTATGAGTCAAATAACAAAAACAGTCGTCAGAGTTGCTTTCAATTATTTATAACATATTATCAAACACTCTACAACGATACATTTTTATTGTATAAATAATATTGTTCAATTTTCGTTCAAATTTTGATTGCGCTCTAATATTATTCATATTAACATTGATAATATTCACGATAATATTGTAAAAAAATATGTATTTACAAAAACATTTCGAGTCTATTTAATACGTATAAAATGGTCGGTATGCTACGCCATGCAGGGCTTGGCATCCTCCAAAAAATCTTCTACAACTAGCTGTCTACAGTACGCGTCTTCCACCTCATACTATTGTATATTCTTCTTCCATACAACCCTCTCAACCACACCAGCTTCATTTTCTGGACATCTTTCACGAAGTACAGTTTACGCAATTAGATAATTATCTATCATGGTCTGTCCAACGGAATCGGGGGCATCACATATAAAATATTCAATAATACAAACAATTCAAACGATATTTATATCTTCTTCAACGTGCGTCATTTTGAAACGTCTTAAAACATTTGTCAGGCTCAATACTTCAATATTGGTCCTGTTGAGCTTTCTAGCCTTGTTTAGAAACCACTGACTTAAGTTTTTCTATAAGATGTAATAAAATCTGTAGAATATTTATGTTTGATCAAGGATCAATAACTATTTCATAACTTTAATAACCAAATTTCCCGCTTTCTTTTTTAAAAAGGTTAACTTACAACATAGTAAGATATAAATCATATTAAAGTCCTCAAATTAAGTTCATTCGTTAATAATTCATAATATAACACTTGTTTGTTACGTCGAAATATGTTCAATTGCCTTCAATAATATTGTCTCTCAAGCAACAACTACAAAGATAAATGATTATTCTAGAGCCAATTGACTGAAATTATTAAATATTTATGAGTTACTTTCTATTAAAATATATTTGCAAACGGTTAATGTACGTGCAAATATGTCGTATCAATATTCAATAAAGAATTTTGACAGTGCATTTAACTCATTGATGATGTGATTGATTATTAGAATAAATTGGAGAATATTTAGATCAAGAACAAGAAACGAAACATAAAGTCATTTATTTCAAATCAGTTACAATTTAATAGAATATTACATTTAAATTTATTTACATTTTAAAACTATTTAATTACACGAATACATAATCAAAATTTATTCAATATGAATGATAAAGGTAATTTAATTATTTAATTAGTTAAGAATATATCAATAACTTCTACTATCAAGTAATAACACAAATGTAATAAAATTGTCAATTAGCATTAATTAATCGAACTAGCAGAACTTTTACAGAAACTCATCTAGTAGTACTTAGTTAAATAAACATATAGAATTATTTTTATAATAATAATCTTCAGATCAATAAATGTTGTCGATGTCTATTTTGGTTTAGATATCGTTAATAGAAATTTTATATTAATAAGTGTTTCCAAAATGTAATTACATATCAATGGCTAAATCTGCTAAATGATCGAAAAACCAATTTTAATGCCATTTTATTCAGCTATCATTTTTCTATCGTACAAAGAACGCACACACTTCACAAACATTTTGCAATACTTAACACACATATCCACTAAAGTTTTTTGTTGTTCTTGAAAACTTTACACAAATTTATTTGGCTGTTTCGCAGTTTAAGTAATCGATATAATAATTCAACTTTGATATAAATTGTGATTCTGATTAATGTTATAAACAAAATTATAAACAATTTATCTAAGCCTTGGACCTTTAGTAAAGAGCTCTTAACTTTTAACTACTATACATCTACAAACACAAAGTCTCTTGGTACACGCAATGTTTATCAAAAGATTATATGCTATGAGTGACATTAAGTGGTATATCTTTATATATTTAGCGCCCTGGAGCAAGTAAAATCGCTGCGTCTGCTCCAACCGCTCTTTGGTAGCTACGCCATTAACGTGTGATGAATGACACTGGCCAATGCTCTTTTTTATGCAATTGAAATAAGTTCCGAATTTAAGGGATATACGATGTACGGTGTATTAGTTATACAAAAAACTAGTTTACCTATGCATAATCAATTTATGGATAAGATAGATTACAAATAAAACAAGCTACAAAATATTTTATCGGATTAGTGTCAGTTTTATTCTGATAGACAATTAAATTATTGTGAAGGTACATTTAGACAATATAAGTAGCAACATAAGTCTCTCCGGTAGCGTAGTTGGTAGCGTGCGCGCCTAGCAATCCGAAGAATGCGGGTTCGATTCCCCATCTGTCGGATTTAAAGAATCCAAAAATACAAGACTGGATTGGATGCCCATTGAGTTTGACCAATTGTCTGACAAACAATTATCGTGAAAAATGATCTGTCAAGACAATTTTGCATTGTGAAGATCCATAAACTCTACTTTAGAAGTGGATATCTTCACAGTGTGTAGATCCATATGCACCACTTTGGGAGCCATCAAATCTCAATTCCAGTCAATGATCCTTTAATATTACAAATGTTTTCATATAACTCCTACAACTTTTCGCTTATAATTGCTTGTTTTTGCGCGTAATAAAAAAAATAATAATGTAGAAATCAATACATCATTATTATCTTTGAATATGTATATTTTTTAAATATATTTTAATTTATGGCATAAAACTTCCATGTACTACTGTATATAATGCGTGTACTAGCAAACGAATAATAATGCATAAATTGCCATACAACATTTTTGTGATAGAGACTCCATTAAGATAAGTTTTACACAAGAAAAAATATTAAAAATTATCTTTACACAAATTGTCATGAGATAAATTCAAAACTGGTGTAGCCTCTTTTAATGGCTTCATTAATAATTTGCTATCTTTTCCTGTGCGCGTTCCAGTTTATGTCCACAGAGTGTATCGATTATATTACATGAAAAACTAAACAGATATTTTCTTTAACTGTACACAAATATGGGATGTAAAGAATTAAAAGCGTGTCAAAAACTGTCAATAAATTATATAAATACTAGATTTATTACCCGTATTTTCCTCGGATAGATTAAAGCTTAACTATTTTTTTTATAATTCATCTTTTAATTTAATTATTAAAAATTATATTAATACTTGGCTCTACACATTTTAACTCTCTTGATGATCATCGGTGATAATTTTAATAGTTGAAAGTAACTCAATTGATCTAAAAACGGAAATTAAAAAAATATGTAAAAAAATCACGTCGCTACTGTTCTTCGTTTGTGAGAAGCTTTTGTGACAGACACACGTGTATTTTCTGTTATAATATAGATAAGAGGATGGTCACAAATTATTTTTGCCATTTTATTGATATAAGATTATATTTTGATTTATTTTATTTAACTGATACATAAATAACATTTTAAATTCCACCCAAAATTAATTCGACACAATTACTTAATTATATTTCAAAATTTATATATATAATATGTACTTCTGCAGCGTTTTCGTGAAATAACATGGAACCAGTGTCTTAGCTACATATTCAGCGCCCTGGAGCAAGTAAAATTGTTGCCCCTCCTATTGTTTACTTCCTTCCAACTCACACTACTTTAAAATTTTACTTCCTACCAGAACTTGCGCCCCCCGTAATTTGTGCGCCTGGAGCAGTTCGCTCCAACTGCTACTCGGTAGCTACGCCACTGCATGTAAATGTTTCACATTTTCAAATCAAACAAATAGCTAGAGACATACTTCAGTCAACGAACGCTACCTCTCGTAACAAAGCTCTGGAAAAATTACGTGCTAATATCAGCTCATTTTCCTCTATTTCAGCCGTAAGCTTGTTTCTACCGTATTATTTATTAAAATGAAGCCACATTTCAGAGCTTGCAAATAAGTCATCCACTGATTATCAGATATTTACTGTAAACTAATTAATCAATTACATTGATTATCAGGATCTGTATACATATAAACACAAAACTATAATATATACAAACTCAAAACAACGTATTTCGGCCCATTATTATATTTTCACAACCTGTTGCAACTAAATACGAGCTTTTTGAAGGCTCTCTCTCAAAAATCGCACAGTTAAAAGTTTTCTTCGAGATTCGTTATTGAAGTTTACTCCAAACAACACGCAGAATATACAAGATTACACAAAAGCTTAATAATTTATATGTACTTGACATAGAAATTGAGCAGATAATTTAAATACATTTTTATCAACAGCCAAAACTGATGTTGGGAGGAATCTACATCAAAGAAGGACGAGACTCCGCCAAAAACACCTGCGTCATCTTCTCACCCAACGATGAAGATCAAGTTGGCACCCTTGGCAACTTCCTGAGGATATTTTCCAAGCACAAGGTTAACCTGAGCCATATCGAATCTAGATCGTCGACCCGTGGACCTGGCTACGAGTTCATGGTAGAATGCACTCATGGATCCGGTGACTTCGGCAAAGCAATCGACGAACTCAAAAATCTTACTGGATACTTCAGCATAATTTCCAGAAATTACAAAGACAATAAAGGTAAGAACAATAAAGAAGAAATTCTTTCACCACTTTTTAATAAATGTATTCTATCAGTATTGTATATTTGTAAACTAGTTAGTCTAAATCACAAATCTATAGGTTAAAGTAAAAATTTGGTTAGTCCATTTTTGAAAGTAAATATAGCGCAAAAAGGGTCATTTCGCTATATTTTTTGCAATTATTTTGATATAAAAACAAATTTTAAACGATTTATTCGTAGAGCTAGTCACATACTTTGTTGGATATGTATACTAAATAGCAATTATGTATTTTTCAGTATAGGTCTCAGATTCGAATGAAGCTTTTTCGATATATAATAACTAATATATATATATGTATAATAAATAACTTTGAAACGTAAAGTTAATACTGATTACACATATATCATGGCGCAATAAGATGGTACTCGGTAAGTCATTTTCAGCTAAAGCTGGAGTTATTTAGGCGCTTATTTATGGCCAGACAACAAAAATTAACCCTTTTTTGGATCAGTGTATTTTTGTAGATAAGCCTCAAAATTGCACTCATGTACGAAATTATGCATCTATGTTTTAAGTAGATTTCATTTACCATCAATCTTATCTGGTTATTCTCTTTGACAAACTTTTATTGATTATATATTTCCGTGGATATAGCCTGCCGGTGAATTAACCGTGCTGATATAAAAAAGGATACCTACAAGTAAATTATACAATTAATTTCTCAGCACTCTAGTGCGTGACAAACTAGGTCGTGTGTAATTATTAGTATTAACGTTGGAGAATTAAATAAATTAGATCGCTTTTCAATATTAACTACGTCGTACGTCGAATTAGGACAGACTGTAAAGACGAGGCAGGTAGATGGTAGGCATAGTTTAGTAGATTAGATTATTACAAAAAAAAATATTTTTGCATAATTTTTTATGGTAGTAAGACAAATTAGTTATATATTATGATTCAAACTGTTTTTTTTCCGAAATGACATTGAAACTTCTAAATGGTAGTTTATTTTTAATCATCTTATCCACCCGATTATTTGAATATACATAGTGTCAAATTAGTAAATATGATGTTTATATAACTTTTTTTTAATTTCTATAAATAGCCTTGACACTACCTCAAGTCATAATTACTAAAAATAAGGCCACTTTTTAAGATTAGTCTTTTTTATAAGCTTAAGCTACTCATAGTTAATCGGGCATTTGCTGAAATTCCATAAAAAAACTTCATCGTTGATTGAGTTATCAGTTTCACTATTGTAACTCACAATAGCACACAAAAAAAAATTCATAGAACTTAATAAATACATCAATTAGATAGCTTACAGTAACTATATTAAATCTACATAGTTTTATTTCCGGATTTATCACATCAAATTATGTAACTATCATATTTTTAAAAATCTGACAGATAAAATTAGATAAACGAGTCTAGAATGTTTTGCAATGTTAGGATAAAAATAAAAAAGAATTCAAAATAAAAATAACACAAAATGGAACGATGATAATTCAAATTATGGGAACATTTTAAGTTCTAGGAACTAATTGGTCCGCGTGCTAATTTGTATGTTTTCAATTAACACAAATTTGTCAGCCTGTTCATAGTACAAATTAATATGGTATTATGAAAATATAAATCGCTTAGTCTCCTTGATATAACAATGTAACCACAGGTTATAAATATATGTGCATATCTTTCTTGTAATATCAGTTAATTAATATTCATTACCACGTGTAGACAGTATAAACAAAAACTGCACGCAAAGTAGCTATTTACAATTTTGAATAAACTTTAAAACTTAACGTACAGTTTTATGAAATTGATAGGGATTCAAAATGTTAAATAACAAAACTGGATTCATCGAAATAATATGCAAAACTTTTTTTTTTAGTAAATATATAATATATCATTGAAAAGTATATAACTGCTATTTAGGTAAATCTGTCACCAGGAGCATGTGAAAGATTTTTTCGGTATGATGCAATCTTTAAAATGCCGCCCCTGTCACGCCCCGAAATCGCGTACATCCAGCTTCTTGTTTTTTAAGGTCTCTCGCTAAATAAAATTCTTTAATTTCGAAAAATCGCATTTTCGATGACGGCGCCCTCACATGGTCCGTACGTTAGGAGCAGTTATATTTATTTCGCTACTATTGCCGCCCCTTACATGATGCTGCCTGAAGTGACCGCGTCTTTGCCTCATATCCGCCACTGACATTATTCAGTGTAATAGCTTAAGATATTTAATATATACCTGACTCTAATCAATGCTCTCGTTAATATAATATGCATATTAAACACTCATTAATTATTCTGCATGTAACTATATTTAAATATGTATATTGATACTGCTTACTTTGTAAGTTTAAATGCATAATAACAAATATGCAATTAGCCGTAGAGCTGTATAAATAAATTATGCATTTATCTACATATGCATACAATTTATTTATTTTATCGCAAGCGCGCCGTGAACTAGTTTGGTTAAAACAGTTTTTACATACTATATAGTTACTTACACACTATATTTGTAAAAGGTTTCTTAACTGCGCATAGCGTATTAATTTATTTACTTTGTTCATTCCGAATGTAGATCATATCGACTGTTCCAGTGTGAAGACATATCTCAACCGTTCGTTTTATTCACGGCGTTTCATTTCAACAACTCAATCCATTACTCGTTCCGTTTATTATATAATTTCTTAAGCCCGTGGCTTGCTGCGCAGAGCGATTCACAAATACAAGCGCTTACTATCTTTCCTTTGTCCTGTTTCCATTATTTTAACACTACGAAGACGGCAAAATTTACCTACCTAGAAAGACGGCGACCGGTCAA
>JAGVSQ010008227.1:0-14578 GCA_022683975.1 Rhyacophila evoluta
ATCCCTCCTCAGTTTTAAGCTACAGTAAGAAAGCATGCCCAAAATGAAAGCAGTTTATAAGCAAGTTTATAAGAAAGCAATATATAATGTAGATGTCTTGCTGTTTTTTTTTAAATTTATTAGTGTTTATTATAAAATATATTGGAATTATATTATATAATGACTGTGGGATAGAAACATTTGAAAATAGTGGAAACGGCACCCATAGACCACTGACCGCTGGAACTGGTGGCACGCGCCTCCTCTCCTCTTCTGATATCGTCACGCGATTCTTATTACTCCCCCTCGCATGCCACTCCGCCCTCGGGTTCTCACTCCACCCGTACGCTCAGCTGGAGGACCGGTGGTCAGCTCGCATTATACACCACCGGCCCCCTCCTGTCGAGGTAGCTGATGATGACCTTCGATAAGTGAACTTTCCATTTCGAAATCGCGGGCCCCGCGATGGCTGCGAGGTGCTCGCAACTTCTAGTGAATAATAATTGCGTAGTACTAGAGACATTGCTTATTTAATGGGGCTATTATTTGTTCTGGTATCGATTTTATTTCGATTCATTCATTCGTATGTCAATCTAAAAAAATTCACACACAATAACCACATATAATGTACATAACAGTAAAAAAAAGTAATGGCGATTTCTGTTACAAGATATATCATATAGCTAAATCGCTAAATCCATTACACCCGTGTTCTGAGTTCAAGTACAAACAATCATAAACGATCCAAAGTATAACAAAGGAACAAAACTTTATATGGCGGATTTCCCAATAGGTGCAATATGTGCGTGCACAGAGCCTTATAAATCAAACGGGCCTCAAAAGCAAGAATACAATACGCACATATTTTTACTGTGGCGAGCTAAAAAAATGAGAAATCACAATTTCGGGAAGGAAGTACAAAATTGAAAGTAGCGTGAGAAATTAAGACATTTTAGAAATTATCTCCTTAGGGCCTAGGGGTCTCCAAATTTGATTGGGTCTGAGGCTTCTCAAATGGTAAATCTGGCACTGATTGTATCTTAGGCATATTGTGAGAGAAAAAAAACTACGTGGTGCATGGCAGTAGAGAGGTTAGAACCAATGAGATTTATTATATAATATTACACATTAAAATGGTCTTTATTCAGTAGTAAACTTATGATGATTTACTGTCACTAAAATAAGTATGATGGCATGGAAAGATTATGAAAAATCTGACAGGCTTCCGGTCTGTTCCATGGATGACAAAATTGTCTAGACAAAACTAAAAAGATATTCTTACAAATACAGTGTCCTATGTTAAAAATGCGATAAATTTGAATTTGAGTTGTCGTATGTGCTTATACTTTGAATAGAATTATATCATTAGTCGGATTTTATTTTTACATTCATGATCAAGACATCATGGAACACCGTTCTATGATTTGTACCCTCTGTGGAACAAATTAAACTCTTGTAGTAATTTGTCCTTGAAGTAAGCTCGCAAGGTCAGATTTAAAAAAATATTTAGCGTGAACTCTCGCATGACAAATACATTCATTCCAGCCGGAATATGCTTATGTTGGTCAAATTAATAATGGTACTCATAAAACTCGAATAGAAATTTAAGCAGGGTATTTATCTTTGTCTTAACGATCTTTAAAAGCGCACTTTAGGCATCTGGCAACTTATTATTTTTGGTTTTAAATGCATCTCTTTTACGTGTTTTACTATTTTTCATCCATTAGAGAGATTCAAGAGGCATATGCTTGTGGTGTTTCAGTCAATTATCTTATAAAATAAATACGTATTGAATACTATTGTGATGAAATCCTATATCCATATTGTTCTAATATGATGATTTTAAGCAATTTTTTATTTGTAATTATTGATATTTGCTAACACAGGAAATGATATATACATATAAATATAATTTTAATATTTCCGTTTTCATTTTAATTTCGAATTTATTACTCAATGACATAGGAAGACTATATTGTGTTTCGTATAAAACATAATTTAAAACAAAAAAGTAATTATTTATATATATTTGAATTTATTAAAGCATAGGATATTATGTTTTGGATTAGACCATTATTTGATGATATTTTTTGAAGTCACGTTGCCTACAAATCTGGGGAACGTTTAGGACTGTTGTGTTGTGTTGAGGACAGGAAGCCACCCACCAAAATCTGGAACAAATATCACGACTGGATAAAGTATTATATGATAGTAATATTTACTAATTTTATAAATCGTCGCCAATATTGCAGGAACGCGTGTCTTGATTTTTTGGTTCAAGTCACTTTGTAAAGATAATTTTTTTTTTTTGCAATCTCTTGTATTATTGACACGTTTTTACATTAACACATAATTTTTATATGTTATTTAAACATATGATGTGTTAACGCAAAAATGTACTAATAATACAAGATATTTCAAGGACCACCAATACTTTGCAAAGTGACTTAAACCAAAAAATTAGATATGGAAGATACGTGTTCCTGCAATATTGGCGATGAAATACTAATTTATTTAGTCAAAACTATATTATAATATATCGTCACACTAACTGACAATGCGGGTGCGATTATAAATATAGTAATTAGGTACCAATTTATTGATTGAAACATCTAGTAATGGTAATTATACGTCTGTCTTCAATTTATACAATATATTTGCACACTTAGAACACATTGTTGTGTTATACGAAGGTATGTGTGCCGTGGGTCAAAGCCACCCTCACAAGCGATTGGCTTCTTCGTTTTTGATGGCGTAAAACAACTCGCGTCGAAGGTCCACCTCAGCCGCGGCCTGGTGTGAGGAAGGTAAAGCGGTTCTTCACGTGACGTCACAGTGTCCGGTGGCGCGTGCGCCCTTATAAGAGGAAAATGCGGGGAAGGCGGGGGAAAGCAGTGGTCAGCACCGGTCAGTGGCTATCGCGGGGCGGCCGCCCGCTGCCGCTTTTCTTATGAGCCATACTCCGTTCAACTCATGAATTGTGCCTTATCATTAAAATGTCTCAATTAAACCGTTATCGTTAAGCATTTCACACCAAAAATCCATCCGTGTCAGATATTTATTAGACTTGCATGAGCAGTTCATTAAACACGTGTAAGAGTAACTCGAATATACTACAATTGTGACACGTGTTAGGGGTACATAATGACATCGAGTATCGCTTAGCGAAGTGGATTTTTCGACCGGATGAAGCCAGAAAATTACTTAGCTGATTTACCGCAGTATGTAAATAGTGATTATCGACAATGCACGCCGATGATGGCGAACAGAATTTGTTCTGATTACAGTAATTTGTAATAAAAAAACTGAAGTGACTTAGTGGCGGCGGTAAACTGCAATGCCTACTATATCCAACGCACCTTCCGATGACCATTACGAGCCATTCCAATCTTTCTCGATTATCAACGGGGACAATTTAATATCTTCGAGCGGCGGACTACGTCCCCCTGGTCAACTTGTGAAGCCTTTCGATAAAGAAAACGATGCTTATAAGATTCATAGAAATGTTAATGTCGTCAAACCGGTGCTCAGGATCCACGATAAACCGAAGGCCGAGGAAGATTCGACGGCGAATATCGGACTCCGTGTAGATCAGACCGGAACAAGAAGGGATCCTGCGCGGCCAGCCGCAGACGAAGTTACTCGCGGTAGAAAGCGTCAACGCAATACGATGGAGACGTTAGCTCAATCGCAAACCATTCTTGATCCTCGATTTTCAAGAAACTTAGATCTTAAGCTGAGAAGGCTCAAAGAGAAGGAGATAATCGCGGAAAGGTTGTCAAGACGGTCGAAAGAACGCGCTAAAGTTGTTACCGGCAGCATTCCAAAAGTTAACATACAATCAGTTCCAGCAAACGTACGAAAAATCAGCGTCTCTAATCCTAACGTTACTCTTATTAAGCCCAACGTAGTAAATTTAAAGATGGATGACCTGAAAAAAGAAAGTCCGATCGAAGCGAAAAATGTGCGAAAGAGTTATGCAGCCATGGATGGGAAGACGCCAGATAATCTCGACGTTCCAGGACGTAGCAGGAGAACCACTCGTTCCAATGAAAGTATTTCTGCACCAAGCAGACCGTTGTTTGTTTGCACGGTCAGAAAAGGACAGTTTCTACCTCCGCCACCGGAGATGGCTACTCTTTTAGGATTGGAAGGATATGTAGTCGAAACTCCAGCTCTTTATTCGTATTCTAGTCGACCTAAAGTTTTGGGTAACACTACCGCTCCTAAGCCAGCTCCTAGTCAGCCGGCTCCCTTATCTCCAACGGCACCGGACAAAGATCCTGATCTGGTACCATCAGATACCGAGAATGCAGAAGTTTCAGGTGCTGCGCGATCTCTCGCAATTCTTACAAAACTTGCTGCGGGAGCCGCTGGCCTTCCATCTGGGTAAGAAACCTACTCGTATTTTGACGCTGTATACCAACGCAATTAAAAATAATCCCTAAATTATGACGATTCATCAAAATCGTACATGAAATATGAAACATTGTTTTAATTTTTGCATAAACTAATTTCACTCACCAGAAAATCTCGTTATTTTATGGATTTTTTACTATGGGTAGAATATTTTCGAAATAAATATATATACGTGATTGTTTACCTTAGATTTTATCGTTATTCGTCACGTTTTTTTATTTTTTATGTTCTTTTGTCAATTTCAACGCACCTTTACTATATTATGAATATAGTATCAGCGCTTGTTTGAGATATAAGAACCAGTAGTATAAAGTCAAACACGTATTGTCATTGATTCGGCCCAGTAGTATTTTGCTGGTGATTTAATTGGTATTTTTTTTTATCGAGAAGACTATTGGTCTAATGATAAAATACTACAATCGGACTGCATTTTGACTGGTAAAAATGGCATACGTGTTTTATCAGAAAAAATCTAAATAAGAACTTCAAAGTTTTCTCGTTAAGTAATTGAGAAAATTGTATGTTTGATAGAAGCATCCATTTCAGTTTGCATACAAACAAAAGACATATAAAGAAAATTGGTAATTAATTATATTTTTATGTTCTATTGAATTGTAACGCTGAAAGTATTATGTGTAGCGTAAAAATGCCACAGTTGAATTTATTTCTGATAGGATCGGCAAATTACGACTTGCAATTTTCAACAACGAGTAGCCTTACTTAGAAATAACATGTTATGATTGTGAATGCGCGCCTACTTGCTGAAGAATTTTTAATGCAGTATAAAGTGTGGTAATTTACACAGAAAGTAGGTTGGCCGTAGACGTATGGGTTTGTTTATTTGCTCGTGAAAACTGTTCGCCGAGAGATTTCAGCGACGGAAATTTCAGCGTTGACCGACATCGGACAAGAAGTTTTTTCCCGCTTCCCACCGATTATTGTGTCCACCATGAGTTCCGACAAGTAGTCCGAGCATTTCGTAATTGGTTCCGACATGTTCTCATTCAAAATAAATGGTATTGATTAAAAATGTAGACTGTTTCGACCGCAGACGTAAGCATGTACATGATAGATAATACAGATAGCCGCGTGATCGCTGGAATTTTCAAGATAAAAGCTTGATTAAACATTGTGATTTGAATACACCTACATACTTTATAAATCGCCCGACCGTATTCTGGAACAATCTATAAATTAAAACTGAATATAATTTTGTACTCGCTATTAAATTACATTTTTTCTTTGTTTTGTGTTTTGTGATTTTTCTGTGGCATTTTTGTTTGGATTATTCTAGAAACTCTTTTATGTTCAAATGGACATGTGTTCACACGAAACACGAATATATTTACATAACAATGAGTTACTAGAAATAATGTGCGGTATATTCTTAGAGATAAAGAATAATCTAAAAAACGTATTCCTTTAAATATGGGTAGTACACTATACATATACAGCATTAATTATGTTTGATGTATAATTTATAACGATATTAAAGGCAAATATATGATGTTATATGTTGTAAGAAATCCCAACTTTATTGATCTATTCTTTTGTTTAAGCTGTAATGTTGGTATTATATAAACTCTTGTATTCATTTTATCTTTGTATGAATATTATAAAATAATATATAATGTCTACGAGACTATTGTATTACCCTTGTATATATAGAATGAAGATATATGAACGAGAGTATATGTTTCATAATAGCTTCTTTTTTTTTACATACGATCAAGAACTTTATTTCTTAAGCGAAATACTTAAGCTGCATCGTTATGTTTATGTATGATATTTTTTACGTAAAAAATGATTATATGATAAAATATTACACAATTAAATCTTGGTCTACATTAAATTCAAATATTTTTTTATTTAAAAAAAATATATGGTTACTATTTTCGAAATTAGTTTCGACTTTCGACATTTAATTAACATTGCTTTTCAAAATGTACCGAAAATCGGCTCGTAAATAATGTTTTTGTAAACCATGTTTGCTCCCAAAGTAGAGCATATGGATCTAGACGGTGTGATGATATCCACTTCAAAATTGAAGTTTATGGATCTTTGCAACATAAATACGTCTTGCCAGATTATTTTTCATGAGAATTGTTTGTCAGACGATTACTCAACCCAATGGGCATCCAGTCCTGCATTGATTTTTAAAATCCGACAAATGGGGGATTGAGCCCGCATTCCCCAGATCGCTAGGCGCGTACGTTACCAACTACGCTAACCGGAGAACACCATATAAACACCTGTTTATATGGACAGTTGCTCAACCCAATGAGTATCCGCTCCTGCTTTTTTGAATTTTAAAAAATCCGATAGATGTGGGAATTGAGCCCGCATTCCTCGGACTACTTGGCGCGCACGCTAACGTCTACGCTATCGGAGAGATATTTATATGGACGTTTGCAAATCTCAATTCTACAATATTTATGATATTTAAGTATTTACAAAGATTTTTATATTGATTTTAAGCAAGAATTAATATGTTTATACAGTAGATGTATTATATCTAATAAACAGATTCATAATCAAATGATTTCTTTTTAGTTGGAAAAATTTATCATATTCGTACGTGGAAAAAAGTCGATTGTCGCAGAATTATTGAAAAAAAAGATAATAAAATTAACGAGATATAAGTACTTACATATATCTCACACGTTATAATACTGCCCTCTTTTGAAAACTTTGAGATACACTAATGTATAATATGAAGGTGATTTTTAATGTTTGCCTGGGTGGCGGCATACTACGAAATAATTATTACGTGGATCGTAATAGACTAACTAATGACCGATAATCACCACACTACTATCCTTAATGAAAATTGTATCAATACTAGAATTCATTCTTTGTGTCTTTTTGTATATCTTCGATACGGACTTGGAATAAACGATTAATCGAAATAGTTATAATACAAACAAAAATAAGGCTCCAATGTACATTAAAAGATTCCTTGTCCAATTTTTATGTCTCAAAAATTAATACAATTAAAACATAAATTAAAAAAATATTACGCGTAAGAGAGTTGCATTATGAAATATATTTGTTTTATAAACATTTATAATATATATCGGTGCATTATTTTTTACAATTTTGTTGGTTTTGATATATTGATTAAACTGATACTATTACTTGGGACTCTTTAGTAAAAAATGGGGCCTAGGAAACGTTGTATAAAATAAACTATCACCTGAAGGGATTGTTAAAATAATTAGTGACCATTTGAATATATAGGTTGAAACAGGCACCAAATAAGTGTTATTTTTCAAATCATATGTGCATGTTGTTACACAAAACACGTTAATTTTCCCCTTTGAGATATTAAATTCATGATAACACACAGTGCGGTAAATTTTATATTTTATTTAGAGAATTAAAGCAGTTTTCAATGTATCAAATATAAGCTCATAATTTAAAAAATTTGCTACAGCGTAGCATCTTATATTATATAAAATAATTAATTGTATACACTACTGTTAGAATATAATATAAGCCATACTTGAAGTTAAATATATAATGTTATTTTTACTACCGACAAGAAGTTTCTAATTGAATGCTAAAAATATTTATACAGAGTACTCAGTTATACATAATAGTTTATTGAAATGGTTGATTTGATAAGCTTTAGTGAATAAGCTATTTTTGAATTAAAAATCATTGGAAACGGTCTAATAAGAGTTTATATTTTGGTTTCAACCTTGAGGTGTTTGCTTTGGTTTGTTTTAATATGCCTCTAAACAATTATTACCAAAATAGTATCGCCTTGTTTTATAATTTTAATGTAGACATAATAACGCAACTATTACATATCAATTAAAAGCAAATTGTTTTACGAAATGTTTCCAACGTAGTCCTTTTTGTTTTGAACATTGTAGTATTAACGCCCACTGCGGCGATGGATTATAAAAATATCGGAATATATTAAATACCATAAATCAAACCAATCTATAATAGTATAATAAAGAATTGATGGTTTAATATAATTAATCGTAAGTACGAGTACTGTAAGTAACAGTTTGGCGGTTGTGTTACAATTGAATTAATAATTTGAAAATGCTTTAAAAAATGTATAATTGAATACAATTATTTCACCATTGACAGACGTAGTTCTACTGTCTATCAAAATCTACTGCACATCTATCAATCAAGAAGATTTAATACAAAATATAAATACATAAGGAGTTTTTTATGAAGAAAATCAAAATATAATAAAAACTATTTAGTATGCACAATAGATGAGTACTAATAACGTTTTAATTTCTCGTTCTTTAGTGGTTAAAAACAGTTTTTTTTCTAATGCATAGAGTATAAAATGCAGCTTCGGTTGACGTTTATTTTTAATTTAAGTACAGGGATGCAGCACAATTGAAGATACATTACCAACGCAGTCGTCTAATATAATGGTATTGATTATTTGAGGTAGAGAGAAAAAATACACAGTTACTCATGAATAAACTAGGATACTATCGTAGTTCTTGCTTTCCCCTTCAACACATGCTGTGTTTTACATCCAATGTACACCGTGACGTAACGAAAATGAGGCGCTGTTCAAAGTGCCAGAAGTAATACAGGAGCAGCTTCTGGTGTTTACTAGAGCGTGGGTGATTCCTATTTATTATTAATACAGAGCCTTGTTAAGAAAATATACTCTCAATCACCGTAAGATTTCGTATTTTTCACTGGCTATAATATTCAAGAAAGCCAATTTATAATTATACTGTAAAAATTGTAAACTGATTAATTTTCATGCTGTAAGTTTTGCTTCAAAGTAAATATTTTCCGCTGGTGTCTATGTTAGTATTTTATCATTTAAACACTCATATATCCTGTCTATCCAATACATATCCTGAGGTTTTAATTCAACTTGTGCTTAGATCGATTATTCGTTTGTGAAATAGTCACGGTGCGATTGTTTTATGTTACAGTGCGAGTCAAAACAATATGCTTTATGGAAACCTGATGACCGACAGACGCGTGTTCAGAGGCAGTACAACGGCCGCTAATTTACTTCCTGCGGTAAGTGATTTTTTACAATCCGAAGAACACAATAACAGATAAACGACCGGCGATTCCAATAAAGCTTAATATTGAATTGACTATTGGGGTCATAAGCATCTGATAAGATATCATAAATAAATGACTGGAAAGCTTTTCGTCGATTAATGAAATTATGCTTTATAGCGATTCTATCACTATACTTTGAAAGTGGAACTAGAATCTGGAACAACGTAATGTTAATATTATTATGCCCGAAAGAAATTGTATCATCTGTCAATTTTGTCTATGTAACTTTATTTTTTAAATTCAATAACCCAAATAAATCGAATATGTTTATAAGTTAGGGGGAAATTTATGAAAATGAGGTTGATACACAGGCTTGACCCTGTCTGAGTTTGTCTACGGTTTCGTTTCATAGCAATAATAAAACGATCAATTGATACATTGTAATGTAAAAGAATCGTTTGTTCTAATTGATTCTCTACAATTTTATTATTTCAGCTGTATGATTTGTTAATATTCTCGACGAATTCATACTGTCCGAATATACACATATCTGAAAATCTTTTCCATTTAAATATCCTCAAAATGTTTAAAAGTGCATTTCGGATCACACATAAAGATTCTTGTGTAATTTTTGATAGTTTTTTTCGATAAAAATATATAAGTAGATATAATATGCGAATGATTTAAAGTATATTATATTAAATTAGTTGGTTATTGAATATGCATAAATAATCTTATTATAAAATATATGAGTGCCCCAAAACAAACTGACACTTTAAATTTGGGGCTATTTTGCAGCAGTTAACTGAAATAAATCGTGTTGAAGGTTTTAAGACATTGGAAAAAATCACTTTAAAAATGGTGAAAAAATCCGGAGTAAAAATGAGGCAAATTTATAATTCATATCAGCTTATTTTGAGACAGTCTTTATAGTATTTATATACTAGATTATAGCTATGTGCTTTGAAGGGCATATGAAAACTTGTGAAATATTTCCAAATGATACAATACATTTTCGTATATTAATTATGCAGTTACAGGAATTATGGTAATTCATAATTTCGTGACAGTAAACTAATGTTGATAGATTGTATCGAATGTCGTTAGCTTGACCAATAAAATAGGTCAAGCTTTTTTTACCGTCTTACGTTTTCAAGGATAGCAAATATAGAAAATTACACTTTCGTTACCTTGATTCGCGTTTTATCGGTGTCTCAAAAGAAATTAGGCAGAACTTAAATCATTGCCTGAAATCTAAAAAATATAAATACTTGTAAAGAAAACTTTACCAGCGTAAAACAAATTAATTAACCAGTATATTTTAAAAATATTTTGAGGATGTATAAAGAACATATTTAATACACGTAATGTTAGTTAATTATGAAAACTGGTTTATGGATTGTAAGTGGGTTTATATTTATTTTATCCTTCACTGACGCCTTCCTGTTTTAATTTCAGTCGAATATTTATGACGATATCGATTTATAAAATACTTGTGTTTATTTGATCGACGCTAATGATTTTTAATGTATATTTTTAAGTGTTAATTACAGTTTATAATAATAAGCGACGGTATTAAATACAAATAAGCAGATTGTATTTTCTTCAGCAACATCACGAAAAAATTGGATGTTGTATGAAAAAGCAAATTTCAAATAATTCACATAGTTACCTAAGTTTCCAAAGTGGTGGTACTACTTTCATTTGGGTGCTGAATATTGGCTCTTAGATGTAGGAATCAGTCTGTCATAATAGAAGAAATTTATAATTATACATTATGAGAGCTTTTAAAAAAGAGGACGGTAGACCAAAAAAGATTGGGAAGATATGAGTCAGTATGATGGCATCATAAGCATATTTAGAAAGTGTGCGCTTGCAAATTTTTTGGTGCCGGAAATCGAAAATTCGCGCCCTATAAATCTATGCAATATTTTTTCGATAGACAGTGGCGTTTTTGGTTTTGATCCCCTCATAGCATTAAGAAGAAAATAAATTTGCATAGTTATTGTCATTTTTACAAATTTTATCAAAGCTTTGGTGAAAGTTTAAATATATTTCTATGTTTTACAGAGGGTTGGATTGGGTGACGTGGATGGATCGCAGGCTGCAAGAGCGGCTGAAGCAAGACGTAGGGCGGTCGCCAGAAGGAGAGTCCCGAGGGCCGCGCCTGCCTCTCTCACCTCCTTACCTGCAGCAGCCGTTCAGACTGAACCTTATCTTGAAGAGGTGAGAGAATCTTCTTAAAAAAAAATCAATTTTATTTTATATTCTAATACTTTCACCTTTGCGATGCTTAAATTATGGAATCGTTCAAAGTAAATCCTAAATAATTGGCCACGTCACTTTCTTATGATTAATACAATTTTTTATTAACTACACGCGTAGTCTGTGGTGTGCCTTTTAATACGGATGGATTATCTTATTACTAAATTATGGATTATAGCAACGTTTCTCAAGATTAATTTCAGTTGATAGCTTGTTTTCTGGGGCATATCATAAAAAAGTATAAGTAAAATGACTCATTAAAATATATATTTATTACCTCTTTGAAGAAAAATATTGACTATACTTATATCGAAAGAATTTATTACAACTATTAAATTAAAACATATTGTTTACTGTAATCAAAAGTATTAAATACTTTAAATGAATAGGTAATTCAACATTTCACTCTTTAATTCTTTAAAAGATAAATTAAGGTTAATCGTTTTGGGTCTTACTTGAGTTTGAAAGCGCAAAAAAGAACATTTGACAAGCAATAAATAAATAATGTGTATTTAAAAAAAGAACACTATTTTTTGTATCGAAAATAGCTCGTAGCAAATATTTATCTTTTTTGTTCTATGATTTGAAAAAAACGTCATAACGTTCAGAAGATTAAGCAGAAAATGATAAAATATGTAAACATAACGTCCAATGCAACATGTATCCTAGTTATATGGTATGTTGGTATGAATTCCAATATGATTTGAATGTGCGTCTGATATTATAAATATCGTGAGCGATCGATGGAGAGAATCATGCCGGAAGTTTTAGGTTAGCTTCGTTTTGCATGTCAGCGGTGTTTCGTAAGGCAACTCTGAAAGTGTGTACTCTTTAACTAAACATTGTTGATGGAGTTAGCGTTCCGTTTGATCGGCGTTTTCACGTAAATTATGTATAAGCCGAGTAAAAGAAACCTTCTACGCCACACCGTAGACGCTCTACGATAAACTGGGTAAGCTTTCAACCACACGCTGTAACTGTGGATTTAGTCGAAATCGGCTTGGTAAAATAGACTAGTTTTAGAATTTTTTTTTTTCTTTCTTCATTTATATGTAAAATTTGAAGTGAAATTTAAAATGACAATAATTAGCTTTTAGAGAAAGTGATAAATGAAGTTGTTATTGACATTGCACTGTAAGATATATTTTACTATGACTATTGTTGACTGTAAGATTCAAGATTTTAAATTCAGCAAATGTGGGAATTAAGCCTACATTTTTCGGTTACGATGCGCGCAAGCTAGCTTCTATGCTACCGGGGAGATGTATGATAATTGATGCATATTGATAACCCTGCGCGCTTTGACGTTGTTAGTCATGGATTTAAGTCCTGTAGCTACTTAAGGGTTTTTTAAATTCTAAGATGCAAGAATCAACACTAAATAAGTTATGAAATCGGTCAAAAACCAATACTTGAAGGCAAACCAATCCTTGTAATGATCCGCATGTTCCACGCTTGTAGTGAATGCGGTTAAAAAGTGCATTTAACAAATTTACGTCGCTATAAATTCACCATATAACATTAATGTGACGTTGGCACTTAAATTCTAATGGGAGATTTATTATTATCGTATTCACAAAGAAAATAAAAAATCAATATTTCCTAACTTTCTCGAGCCGCAAAAATATTATTAAAAAAAATAATGATTTTACCGCAGGCGTTATAATAAATACATCAATAGATTAATTTTAAGTCGTTTTTGAGAGTATATATGTATGATAATTATACGGCATATAATGAATCCATTATATCTTATGAGTAATAAAATCTAAAATTTTGAGACAGGACTTAAATTTCGAGGTAAACTTTATATAGGCTGAGTATTTGTATGTATGTATGTAGATGTTCATATAATAAGTACCAATCTGTGAAAAAGATGCATTGTACGAATGATTGATACACATAGAAGTATTTTTGCAAATTGATGAAGTTCATGCGTGTTGTTTCGGCCATTCATTTTTTTATGTTTATCTGATGAAGATGGCATGAGTGATAAAACTAATGTGCAAAAAAGTATGTTCACATATCATCATAACAATATGCACTTAACGCAGTTTTCAATAATGAACTGTCAAGTTTCAAACATTCATTAAAATTTGTTTTTAAATTTATCCTTTTTTAATTTAGTGTTCTAGTTTTACTGTCCATCTATATATAGTTTAATGAGTTTTATGGGAAAATACGGCTGTGATGATGTTAAAATTAAAATAATTGGTATGGCTGAAAATGGCAACCAAAATGAAAATTTCACATCGCTACTGCTTACCGCCTAAGAGGAGCTTTTATTACATACACACACACGTACTTTATATTTTATAATGCAGATGTAATTATATTATATTTTTAAAGCGATATCAAATAAGATTTTTACTCATTGTGATAATGTGAATGGTCCGAACGTTGATATTTTCAACATTCATTCCATTGTAAATTTAGCTGGAATCAAAGCGAACAAAAAATAAATAGTAATGAGTATTAATATTTTTATGAAAAAGTGGAATTGATTTCAGTTTTAAAGTAACCTTGATGCGCAACTTTTCATCATACCCAAAGTTATGTGTTTTCGAAATAATGTTGGATGTTTATCGCACCGAATTTATTCAGCCATGAAAGTATCAAACTCTGTCGATTTTCTTTGTTATCAGATAAAATACCTAAAGTGATTAAAATGAAAATAATATTGTATTCAGAGCATTTTAAAATACTTGATTACTTTTTTATGATTTAGAAGAAGATAAAAACATGCCAAGGATTTTTTTAGCTACAGAACTACTGAAGAACGTAATTCAAATTCATATAGCTCACAGAAATTGCTTTACATCAAAACCTTGATTTATTTAAGAATTATCTTATTTAGATAATTAATATTTTCGACTGATGGTGCTTGATGGAAATTGATTTTAAA
>JAGVSQ010008229.1:0-14573 GCA_022683975.1 Rhyacophila evoluta
ACATATATACAGTAAATAAATAAATAAATATAAAGTATAGATTTATCATCAAACTGTGTAAACTTGAAAACAAAATAATAATAGCAATAGCTATGATTCACAAATATGAAATAGTTAAAAATGCACATTTTTAGTGTTTTTGCGTGTTCTTTGAATATAAAAAATATAATCGATAAAATAGAATAATTAAAATATTTGGAATGTCTCGCATTAGTTCAGGTTCTTTTAAAATTTAAACTAATTTGAATAAGAATTTGTTTTTGTAAGTAAGAAAAACCTCAATGTTTATAGTTGTATAATAAAAAAAAAACAAATGAAAAAACGGAAAAATGTGAAAAGTAAATACTATCTATCACATTGTTTTAATTAAACGTTAAAAAACAGCCTGTTTTTATTCGAGTCGCTTAATTTGCTTTTAAATAAAGCACATTAAAGTGCTCACTATTAAACTTAATATAAACAAGACGTTTAGTTTAGTTTATTTCGTCGCTTTTTTACAGTGAAAAAATACATATTTTTCACGAAAAGAACTGAAATGAAAACGAAAACCTGATGCGTTCACTTATTAAATTCAAAAATATACTACATGTATGCGGCTGTTTATTAAAAAATCAACGCTAGACTCGTTTGGTATAACTAAATGACTTTATAGTTTCAAGAATATTATATTCTTCTAATGATATGATATGAGTAAATGCTGAAATTATACACATACAAAACACTAAACATATTATATAGTTCAATTTAATATTAAAAAATGGCGTTGCTGGAAGTGGCTGGAGAATATACCATGGATGCCTCCAGAGAGCCTGATTCTTGCTTATCTCTTCTTCCAACTAATAGGATTCCACTAACCTAGAAGTCCACTGGGTACTATATTGTACATGGTTTACTTAGCGGAACTAAAAGGTGCCGATATGAACTGGGAGAAAGCGACAGCTTGCGGCTGATAGACAATTTTAAAGGCGTCACGTGGTGGGCATATTCTCCGCATAAGGAGCAGATATAACAGAGATAGAATATAAATTCGCCTAAAAATTCAACTGCAGAACTTAATTTTAATTCAAAGCAGAATCTAGACTGTCCGGAGCTTTGAAAATAGTGTCACTGCTGAAATAATTGTAAAGAAAGTTCATGAGCTTGTAAATTTATAATTTTATTAGATAATTCTACCTTTGTGAAATAAAAGTCTACCACGTAAATGTTAACTAAATTAACTAATTCTTTTGATATTTTTGTCCGAAAAATGTATCCATATTATTTTTTTTCTTAAAATATTATATTTAAATAATATAACGTTGATGTATGTATTACAAATATCATAAATGTAACATACATTGACAATTTAGTAGTACAAAAATTAAAGCAAAAATTTTTACTCTTTATTATTATTATTTGAGATCCACGTTTTGTCAGAAGCTACTTAAATTATTACATTATAATATAGACTTACTTTTAAAAATAGATCCACAACTGAAATAGCTATCGTCAAAAATGTAGGATTTAACAGTTGGGTTTTGTTATGCTATGTCCACTTCGAAAGTAAAGCGAATCTGAATAGTGTTGTAAAAACAACCGTATAAACAAAGTATATGAATCTCCTTACTGTCTTCATGTTTAAATAATAAAAAGAGCTTTTTTTACTTAACCCATTAAGCATTCACTACGTCAAGCATACAAGCTACATCTTTGGATTAAAAAAATCAGTAACTGTAAGGTTTGTACACGAAACTGGTATGATAAACTCCTTGTTTTCATGATTATAACAATATCATACACCATCATGTTTATATAAATAAATTTAAAAGTATTATTTAAATTAGTAGGTGTATTTCCAAAGGGAACCTATTTCAAATTGTCAAAATAAAAGAAGAACATTTTAAACAGATATTTATTTTATAAAATAATCATTCAACATGGTTTTCACTGATTATTTTTGTTTCGAATATATTTGAAAATAATTTTCTCTACTGGCTTACTTACCATATGTTTTTTGTTGTTGTTTAAAAAACAGCTTTTTTTATTTTTTGGCGTAGTGGAATTAGTTCACTTCGGAAATATACCCTTCAATTGACAATTCAGTTTTATTAAGAGTAACGCGATAAAAATTTAAGCTTAGCATTTAATTTCAAAGGTGTTTTTTCTGTATTTTAATATATTTTCTTTTCATACGCACAATTGAAAAGTGCGTAGAATATTACCTTTCACATTTCATTATTTAAATATGTAGGCATTTGTCAAAAAAGAATGAAAGATAAAACAAATTTCATTAGAACGCAAGAAAACCTTTCTTTGAGTGTCTAATATTATATATTTTTATTTGAAGCGACGTGTTTTGTGAATTCACATTAAAGATGTATTGACTGTACAGACAAGATGATTGAACAAAAAAAGCGGTATAAATGAAAACTTAAAAAAATAATCGAATACCCTAAGGACTTCTTTTAAAACTTTTTTATAAATATGCTCATCTAAGTATTATTTTTTTTTAGCTGTTAGCACTGTATCGTCTGAGGAAAAGAAATAGGGCCCAACCCACGCATACCAAACTTTGCAAGAAGTATAAAAAATGTCTGTTTAATGATTTTCAGCCAAAGTCATAATATTAAACAGACACAACCTTAAAGTGCACAAAAAAGAAATGCTGGTGTTTTATTTAGCTAATATAATTGAAATTTAATAAGTTATACCAGATAAACCGATGAAATTGATGTGTGGTAAGTCTATTTTTACGCGAAAATCATGTTATTAATATTATTAAATAAATCTTTATTAAATTCGAATATGCTTTGTATCTCCGGTAGCGTAGTTGGTCTAGCAATTCGGGTTTGATTCTCACATACGTCGGATTTAAAGAATTAAAAAATACAGGAGTGGATGCCTACTGCGGCACAAACAATTATCTGACAAACAATTCTCGTGAAAAATAATCTCTCAAGACTTCTTCACATTGCGGAGATCTATAAACTCCACTTTCGGAGTGGATATCTTCACACCGTGTAGAACCATATGCTCCACGTTGGGAGCGAACATGGTATAAAAAATATGCTTTATATAGTATATTATATTACTCATGTTTTAAAATAATATTAACTTTAATTATTATACGTCATGTTATGAATACTTTTAACCAATAATTCACCAAATTTTCACCATGTGAAATAAAAAAAAAAAAATATCAAACGCTATAAACGAGAAACGCGTGATAGCAGGGGGCGGGTATCCCATTCCGGGTGTCGTATTGCCAGAGTGATCCCAAATGGCCAGAGGGAGGTGTCATTTTGTGAGTTTATTATTAAACATAAACCAAAAAAAAAGCTTTAAGCTCTCAAATATGTCAATTGCAGCAATCATAAAAAATTGTTTCATCGAAAAGATAAAACAATGCTTAAATTATCTTCCAGTGGATTATTAAAATTCGACAGATGTGGGGTCGAACTCAAATTCCCCGGATTGCTGGACATGCATGCTACTAACTACGCTACTGGGGAGACAAGCATATAATAAATATTATAAAAATAACAGTAAATAAAATAAATGTAACAAAAAAGATGGAAAAAAATGGAATCTACCAAGAGTTAGAAAACTCTTACCCTAAATAAACTATAAAACGGCACCCATTCAAACTCACTTTCGCCCAGGTATAAAATATCAATAACCGAGGCAATTTTGCTAAACATAGCCATTACTCTTCATATTAGCATGACTACTGGAATGTTAATTCAGGACTTTGGATTAAAAAAACATTTGATATTTTTGATTTCTTATGTAGTTATAAGGGACATATATATGTATCGATACAAACCGAGGTGGCAGAATTCTCAATGCGACTACGTATAAGTAGGAAAAATGGGTCTATAAATATTATATACACTCTTTTAACACAGTGGATACGTTCTAGGTCATAGCGTGTGAAAAACCTGTAAAAAGTATACTAAAATAAGAAAAATGATGGTGGATAGTTTTTCTTGTATACAAATCAATGGATCATCATTATTTTTATTATATTTATATGTTATTGTATTTTATTGAAAAAAAATAACGCAACAAAGATTATTCACTATTAGACAATAGACGAACCCATTTACATACATTTGGTACGACATCGCTTTCATCACTTGTGATATACAGAGTCTGTGTAATATTTATTTTGAAAATTTCGGGTTTACTGGATTTGAACAAAAATAATGTTGGGATGTAGCGCCGTGTTATTTTGAAAATGTGTAAAAAAACAATGTGAAAAGAGAGTTCAGTGTATTCCTCCTTGGTTTTAAGCCATTTTAATAAAGTATGTCCGAAATAAAATCACTTGGATAAAGCCACGGATAGTTTTCATATAAGTGAAGTCAAAATCTTCTACACCATAAAATAGTATCTCAGAATCCAAACTACTGATCCATTATCTAATCTGTTCTTCTTTTTATAAGCAATATTACATAACATGTTCTATTGAATAAATAACCTAATGATATTATTTCAAATGAAATTGAATAGAATTCAAATAACATCATAGTCATTAATCACGGCAATTATCGAAAGTTCTTTAGAAAAGTCTGCTAAATTTCTATGAAGCACAAATTATTAAATTTTATCCAAGCCTTGACAGATTTAACTAACCCAATTTTGTTTTTTGAGATTGTATTGAGTATTGAAAAGACGTTAAAGTAAAAAAGAGAGTTTTGAGATAATCGAATTTTAATGTTTAAGTCTCTCTGTTAAATGCATTTACGACAATTTATTAAGTTATGATGTATTATTTGATAGAAATTGTCGTAAGATGTATTTAACAGAGCAACTTAAACATTAAATCTCAATAATCTCAAAACTCACTTTTTTACTTTAACGTTTTTTGCCAGTAATACGACGATATGTTCTTCTAAAATTTCGTTATTAACGTAGTTTAATGAATAGAAATTATATTTATGAACCGTTTCATGTTATGCCCCACCATGTTTGCTCCCAAAGTGGAGCATATGGATCTACACAGGTTGAAGATATCCATTCCAAAATGAAGTTAATGCATTTTTGCAATGTGAAGATGTCTTGATAGATTATTTTTCACGAGAATTGTTTGCTAGATAATTGCTCAATCCGATAGACATCCAGTTCTGAATTTTTAAATGTGGAAATTGAGCAATTTTCGGGATTGTTAGGCGCACACACTTACCCTTACACTGCTGGGAGACACACATTTCAATGAATTCAATGTATGATTAATGGATTTGGTAATTGGCTTACAACCAAACCACATAAAAAACTATCTACAAATCAATATTTACGCTATGACATGTTGCATTGTATACAAACAAAGCAATATGGTAAAGAAAATTCAATCGAATATAACAGTTACAGTAACAGTAATCTCCGACTCCAAAGTGCCCATGCAAACCTCTCGGCTACCGGTGAGACATTATATGGCAAAGGCTTACTTTTAATGAAATATTTATAATATATTGCTTAAACCATTGGATACCCTATCCAATGAGCTCAAACTAGTAGTGAAAAATAAATTTGTAAGCTTTTTCATGCTTTCGTTGAATTTATTACTTACAACCAATCCTCATAAAATATTCCCTCAAAAAAGATAGCCACAAAATTGATGGATTTTTTACTTAAAGATTTTAATAAATTTTAAAGACCAATGAAATAAAAATACAAGATGTGTAACAAGTTTTTCAACTTTTTATAAACAAAATATGTTCTTCTAAAAAATATTAACAAATATCAAATTCTTTTTTAGTATCTATGGTATCAGAATTTAAACTATTTTTTTTATTTGTAAATGGTTAAATATGTTACATTTTTAAAATACGTATTTTTAAATAGTGAGATATTTAAATAAATAATGAAATAACTTTTAAGCGATTAAAAATTAAAGCTAAATATATAAAAAAAAAATTATTTAGCTTTACTATTTTTCCGATAAATTTCATCAGTTAAATGTTAAATAAAATTATTTTGTGAAAAAATTCTCTCGCATAAATAGTCAAACAATTCTCTGCCAACTTTGTTACAAAAACTGATAAAGCAGTGACTACATTTGAGGCTTAAAATGTCACGCATGGAAAAATAATACAACAACTTTTATCTCCAATGAATACAATTATTTAAAACTAAACAACTATTGAAAAAAAGATAAAGGTTTTTTTACCAAACAGTACTTTTTTCGTATCAAGCGTCATATTATATAATCAAGTTATCATTTAATCCTAAGTCGTCCAGGTATGCAGTAAATAAAATATTTCTTATTAACATTTTAAGTTAATAAAAAATATTTCAATTGTGCTAATTAAATTTTCATATCAAAAGTAATGGACATGTTACAAGTTTTTTTTTGAGGTTAGCTGAGTGAGTGTTTTATTCTTACAACTGTTGAATTAAAAGAAAAATCAAAACATTCATGACTGAATGCCTAATAAGTTAAAAGAATGGCTGAAAATCAATCCTTGTGAAAAAATATCGACTAAGATATTCGTATATCTTCACATAGCAAAGATCCATACACTCAAGTTTATACAGTGGTTTTATTAAACGTATTAACGTTCCAAGAACAATAAAAATATATCGATATTTCTTTATATGGTTCATTTAGAAAAAATATTACAGGAGGCACAAAAAACGTTTATTTAACGAATTTGTCATGCAATTATGTCATGAATCTTGAAGTGCATGAAAACAAAAACTGGTATTTTATTTATTCAATATGATATTAATTTAATTAATTATTTAAGTAAACCAATGAAATTGATTAGGTGAAAGCCCCTTTTCTACTTCGTAATTTTTTCAATTCATACTTATGTCAATATTAAAAGCTCAATTTAGACACTAGTACAGCATTTTTAGCTTATATCCCTTAGATAAAACGTGTATTAAGTTGTATACATCCTGATTATCGAATAAAAGTTATTTTGAAAAATTGAAGCCGTTTTTCCTACTCAAAAATTTCACTAGGCGCTGTTTTCTCAATCTTAAAAGCTAAATTTATTCACAAATTTGGTATTTTTAGCTAACATCGTTCTGATAGAACGTGTATTAACCTCTTTAGTGTTTATGACGTTTATATCCGCCGAAATGTTCTGCGAACATAGCTTATAGATAAGCCGAATATAACCGCCGTTATTTCTGAACGGTTTTGAGTGCCTACTGTGAATGTATTACTACGCAGTTTAGTAGTACTCAAGTAACCGTCACTGTGTTGCTGAGTGGTCGCTCTATAGCGTTACGGTAAAGAGGTTAAGCTGTATGCGCTCTGATTATCCAAAAAAAGGTTACGTCAATTTCCTTTCTACAGTCGATATTATTATGCTGAAACTTCCAAATAATATGATCGGAACTACATATTTAATTAGATTCATTAGATTAACTGTATTAAAAAGATACTGTGTAAAAAAAATTAAAGCATCAGTTATATAAATAAAAAAAAACAATAAAAATAAAGGATTCTTTTCTGTATAAAGATAACGATGGAGGTGACAAATAATGTATTTTCAGTCGATTTTTCTTTCATTCTACAGGTAAAAAAAATTCTTATCGCTAACCGTGTCAGAGTAATGCCTCTCTGGGGAAAAAAGGCCTCGATAGTATGGGATACCTTACTTTTTCCAAAGAAAATATTATTTCGAAAAATAAAAAACTGAATCGCTCCCCTTAGGTACTCGAACCTTTTTTAGGTATTGGCAGAATGAATGTAATATATCTATTACTCACACGTTTATCGTTTGATACTTTGTAAGAAAACGGTGCATATTTTAGAATAACATTAACTCATTTGAAATATAAATATCCGTTTTTATACCATGTTTGCTCCCAACGTGGAGCATATGGATCTACACAGTGTGAAGATATCCACTCCGAAAGAGGAGTATATGGATCTTCGCAGTATAAAGACGTCTTGACCGATAATTTTTTCGAGAATTGTTTGTCAGACAATTGTTCAATCCAATGGGGATCCAGTCCTGCATTTTCAGATTTTTAAAACTCTACAGATGGGGACTCAAGCCCGCATTCCCCGGATTGCTAGAGAGGCACGCTACCGGGGAAATATAAAACGTTTATATACCGTTGTTATGGTACTATTTTTATTTATTTATTTATTTATACATGTTGTAATATTAAAAATTATAAGTTAATACATTAACAACACGATATACATATAGTTATAACAAAAATATTAAAAGCATGTTAAAATATTAAAAAATAATAAAGAGAGAATTATATATATATATATATACGGAAGGAAAAAGAGAGTGTCTACCAAGTAAGTTAGACAGACCCTGTTCTGATAATATATATATAGTAGCATCCATTTAAGCTCACTCTCACCTAGTTGGAAGATATCAATACCTGATGCAATCTCGAATATCTATGGTACGCAATTTTAAAAACAAATTTTGTATCTAATCAATTAAACAGTTTATACAATATTACATACTGTAGCTATTCATCCGTAAAACACATGGCTTAAAATAGCTCAGACAGTTTTATATATTTACTTGTATGTATAAAAATAATTTTGTTTTTCATTTCGTAAACATTTGACATCTGCGATATTTGACAGACCAATCCTATGATGAAAATACGCTACTAGTTTTATTACTTGACTTTGCCTTAAATATATTCAAACGTATTCTTTATCTACCTTGTTTTATTTGAACACTTGGTCATATACGATACTACAAAGTTTTTCGTTGATCAATTAAATGAAATTAAATGACATGTTAAAAGTAATTTTATATTAAAACCAGACACAGAAATGTATATCAAATAATATGCGAAAGTCTTATGATTTTAGAAGAGTTTTAGTAAAGAGACACAGATGTATTTTGTGTTTGTTATTTAGTAAAAAGTATTTTGAAAGATTTTTTTTACAATAATTTATATTCAGACATTAAATTAATCTATTAGACACTTAGTCGTATATTATAACAGTTTTAAAAATATATAGCTTTGAAGTTTGAACTCGTTATCTCTGATTCTAAAGCAGAAAAACTAACCTTTTGTCTACCTCTGTGACAAACAATATCGAAGATGAAATATCGTATACTAACGCGTTAAATCCATATCATAATATAATATTTCAGAAAGGCTAAATGGCAATATTAGTGAATAAAAAAAATCTTTCAGATTATTTTAAGCGATTTGAGATTTTGTAAAAGTTATAAGAAAAAATAAGAGTCGAATAAGTTAATACAAAAATACATTTATCTGATAAAATTAAAACAGAATACACCTTTCAAAATTTCTACATAATTAATTAAATATATCCACTAAATTTTTGAATTTACACAGAATTTTGAAAGCAGTATTTCGGAGAAAAAGAAAGACATCCACAATATAAATAATTAAATGCGGTTGATTAAAATTTTATAAATTTAATTCATATTTGATTGGTTATCTAAACAATAGCAGTAATTACGATAATTGGTATTCTCTGAAACGTTTCATTTGATTCCTTTGATTATTTATATCAAAGTACGCGAGGACTCTTTGTCACTGCTTTTAAGTAATTAAAATTGAAATGCATTTTTGCTTACATAACGTGTAGAAGTATTTTATCGCGCTGTATAAATAGAAGTCATTCAAAGATTTTGATGTTGTATTATTGTTACAGACAACGTTATAGTTAACAAAAGTGACGTCTTCTTTCAGTACATATGGTTGATTTTTTGTTTGTTTCTACTAGTTATACTCGTCGCTATTGTAGTATATAATAACACAAATGAGAAAACTCAATCCGCCACGTAATGTTTTGAGACAATTTTTGGGTGCTAAGTGCAATGAAACTGAAAAAAATGGATTGAAATTATCATTTGAAAATGGTGTTTTAATTTTAAGTAATCGAGCATTGACAGTTGTTTTTGTTCTATATTATTAAAACAAATGACAGCATTCGTAATAATTCAAATATTCTCGGTTTTGATTATAAGTGTAAATACAATTTAAATGATTCGTTAGATTTTTATTAAAGTTGTTATTAATAGGTAACAAATAAAAGAAATATTTATATGGCCATGCCACTCGAGGGTTTAAAATTAATGTACATTCTAGAAAAAGTGTGTATGGATCTTCTATTGAATGTATTACAGTTAAACAGAAGAAATCCAAACCACATTATGATCTTATTGAAAAAAGCGCAATTAAAAACTTATTATATTATTTTTCGTAAATTCTCAGTATACGGGTTAGGAAAAACAGCAATTACTTCTTCTGGGCTTATATTTCTGATTGGATGTCTTTCGTATTAAAGTATCAATGTTTTCAATGTATTTTATGCAATGAAATGAAAAATATCATTCTGCGAATTGAATTTTTTCTATTTAACTACATTCAATTATTATTGAACCGTTGGGTATACAGTTACTTTCTTGGAGTTTTAAAACCCGCAAATTTTATTGTTAAAACACAGACGCCAACTCCTCGGCCACTTTGGACATCTATAATATTGTTATAGATCGTTCAGTTTTATGATAACCCTCAGTAAATAAGTTAGAAGAAATTAATATTTGAAATTCATATAATGTTATAAATTTTGACGCAAAAAACTGTCTCAAATATAGTTGACACTATAAGAATGATTGAGCTGAATAAAAAAAGCTTATTAACATAAAAAGTTATTTCAAAAGTTTTTGGTTTCAATTTAATGAAAAAGCTTCATATTAGAGCTTCGTTTACCAAGTTTTCTATATTGTTTTCTCGTTATACGTATCAAATAACGGCGCTTAATTATTATGGAAGCAAAATACTGATATTTTACAAAATTCGAAATGATATTAGCGAGCTTTTTAAAAATTCCACTCCAGCGTAAACGCATCGTTAATAATATAATTTGATGAAAATTCATATTATCTTTAACGAAAATTGCTACGCGAATTTTCATCGAGCAATATTTGCGTGTTTGTTTTGAAAATTTTCAAATTGAAATAACAATAGCTTACCTATCTTTATGGAAAATATTGTATAAAATCTACTATCGGTTATATTGGAATTTACAAATATTTACTTCGATGGATTTACAATAAATTATTTTGCTTAGTAACAAAAAGCAGTCCAAGATATTATTATGCGTGACCTAGAGGCGGAAATTGCTAGTTCGAATCCCGTAAGTATTTTTTTTTATTTAAAGATGCAAGATCGGAATTCAGATAAATCATTTATCTTCACAATCCGGAGAGTCGTATATTTTATTTCCGGAGAGAATATTTTCGCACTATTTAAACTTTAATTCTTAGCATTAATATAAATGTAGATTATTAGAAGAATAGAGAGCAAACAAAAATATACTTTCATTGGGTTGAGCTAATGGCCAACAATTAATTGTCATTAAAAATCTGTCAATATATATCTTAGAAATGCAAACACGCTATTTCTGAAGTAATAGTCTGTAAATTAATTGCAATGTACTGATTTTTTATTTAAATATTTGTTTTTATACCATGTATGCTCTCAAAGTGGAGCATATGGATCTACACAATGTAAAGATATTCACTCCGAATGTAGAGTATATGGATTCCCGCAATGTAGAAAGGTCTTAATAGATTATTTTTCACAAAAATTATTTGTCGGAAAATTGCTCAATCCAATGGGCATCCAGTCTTGCATTTTACAATTTTTAAAATCCAATAAATGTGAGAATCAAGCCCACATTACTGAGATTTCTAGACGCGCATGCTTACCTCTACGCTACAGGGGAGACAATTTGTTTTGTATTTCTTATAAATGAAATAAATATTTATTTTCTTTATCTCTAACTGCATTTTATTTATCTTTCGATTGAACAAGTACTTCCAAGAGTATAAACTGATTCGTAGATAAAAACTAATAAAACTTTGTTTCATTAAATTGAATTAAATTGTTTTTTATACGAGTGTACAACGATCTATTGAGTGGTCCTTAGATACAAAAGAAAAATATATTTTTGAAGAATACAAAGATACAAAGGCTTTTGAAGTTTCCCTGGCATAAAATAACAACGATTGTCTCATTTGGCATTTTATCTAATTTAAAAGCATTTGAAACACTGAAACCCCACACTATTCACTCTTATAATGCGTGAAAAAACTATTTTTTTCGAAACGTGTAAAGGATTGTGGTAGCTTTATTTTATATGTTAAACCTTTTTTCTAGTAAAAGCTTGGTTGATCAACTGAAATTTATAGATAAAAAATCTCCAATAGCTTTATTTATTTACAAAATCGATACGTGGTTCATTCAATTCCGATGAGACGAGAAAAAAAAATCTTTCGATAACGAACCAATAATAAATTTAATCACATACTTTAATTATTATTACACGCAAATAATAATGTTGATCGTTATTTAAAACAATATCATCATATAAAGCAGAGTACCTGAAGTTTCTTTGTAGCTCGAATTTTAGGAGTTATTTGGATTGTTTGCATTACAATAGGCTCCTGAAAAAATCATATGAAGACGTAGAATCTATATGTTTAAAATTATATATATGTTTTTATCTTATTTGAGAACAATAGAAACAAACAAATGGTCATTTCTATTTATTTTGCGAGCTTGAAATTCTTTTTAACTATCAAAAATATTCCTAAACAGTAGACAATAATACTATCTTATGTAAGCTTCTGGAATTGTTATTGTCTTTAGAAATAAGACGTAAATCTTGATTTATATTTTATATTAAAGTGAATCCAGTATAAATGATAATAAATAACCAGGTATGGTTTTTGTTATAATACTGGATTGGTTAATTTGAGATGGCAGCATTTAGAGAAAAAGTTATATCACTATATCCTATGGTTTTTGAGAAGATGTATATATCTTTAAAAAATTCGATTCAAATATTAATTAAGTTACGTACAGCTTATCGATGGTTTGAAATTTAGTTTTTTTCCCCAATTTTAGCTGAAAATAACTTAATAATATTTTGTTGCATCATTTGCATGTCAATTATTAATTATACAACTCAAAGTTATTTATATAAGTATACCAAAAATATGACTACTTTATTGAACTCTGAAACCTATATTAAAATATATATTATTTTGTCATCAAATTTATCAAATATACGTCGTTTGTAAACAGCTGCACAAATAAATCGTTTAAAAGACTTAAATATCAAAATAAATAGCGAAACATTAAGTTGTTTACACTCATTTGCAAGTTTATTAAAAAATAATTTAGCAAATTTACAATTTAAGCAACTTATATGATTGAGATGTAATATGATAAGTATGTACTATCTACTAATCTGCAAAGCAATATAGGTTTTTTTTAATTTGTTGGTGCTGTTGATTCATCATGTCAAACTGAAAATAAGTACACTCGACAAATGATAAAAACTCATTTTAATAGATTTATTTATCACTTATATAATTTTGATAAAGATGGTTGTATTAAGGAGAAGTTAGACCAGAAATAAAACTAACCTTCAGTACGAAGTAAGCTTACCGTTAAATTTAAGTCTTTATCTTTGATGTGACTTTCCACGGTTATCATAAATAATTTAAACGTCATACTGCCAAGGTAACGCGGGTGTGAAAATGTCATTAAAACCGTCATTAAAACTAATCTTTTGCTACTTATGCAGTACTAACAACAATTTTAATGCCAAGATGATAAAATAAATTACCTACTGCTGCGTGACCGCTGATTAACGTTTTCCTAGTCATGATGTTTTTTTATCTGAAATAATATTAATATTTAATATTTTCTTGCTCAAGTAAAAGTTTGGGATCAGTTTTATAATTAAATTATACAGGATAATTAGTTTTGTCCGTAATTATACTAGCAATACGTAAGTATAAAACAAGTGAAATAGGAAAAAACTAAGAAAGCCATATCATTAAGATAAAATATTATATTTCCCCGATTGTCAAAGGGTAAAAATGTACGCTTTAAGCCGTATAAAAAGTATTACAGCTGCTAATACTGCTCATAGCTGGATTGCGTAATAGAATAGCAACCAATTCTCGTGAAAAAATCTCACAAAATATTTATTTATGGAACAAAGATCCATATACCTCATATTTGGAGTGAGGATTTTTACATTTTAAAGATCCATATGCTATAATTTTCTAAAGCAGAGATCATCAACATTATTGTACACCAATTAAATACTAATTCAGTTATACGAGTTTCACATATATTTCAAATGAAGCCGATTTAAAAATTCACGTTTTTCTTTCGTGTATTTCTATTGTAAATAATTTTTTTTATACTATATCCGCTGCGAAAGTTGATCTCAACAATGTGAAGATAACCACAAATAAAGTATAATATCTATATATTCTCATTGTGTTCGAGGTTTTTTACGATAAGTCATTCATTGTCGACTCAACTCAATGGATATCTATCTAAGCTGCCAAGAAGAAAATTACATCATATCTTTAAATGTGTATAGGTTTTGGTAATATACATTAGGTAGTGAATAAAATATATTCAATCGAGTTATTATTGTAACATAATGACATTTTGCTATCATATTAAGAAGAAATAATATTCAATATAACTGATACAGATATAGATTATTATTTCAGCACTGTAGTCGCTGAGACTTCTGTACTTGCGGGTGTATGGATACTATCCATGGCTTTATCCAACTG
>JAGVSQ010008230.1:0-14573 GCA_022683975.1 Rhyacophila evoluta
TGTTAGACATGTAACATCTAAAATAAATTTAAAAAAAAACTAAAGATTATAAATAGTAGTTTATTATTATATTTCATGACATTTTTATGTAATACAAAATACTATTATGTAATATGCATTTATAATTATCTCTCGGAAGGAATTTTTATTTTTATTAAAAAAATGTATTAGTATGACACCAAACGATTAAATTGTATAAAGATCATATATAAGATACCTAATATAAGCTGGTATTTGGCTAACCTTTAGTAGCTTGTATTAGAATTAAAGATCAAGAATATAAAATGTAAATCTTACACTGTAAAAATAAAAAGGTGAACCATACCAAAATGTCATTCGAAAAAAATCACGCATATATTTTTTAAATGAAAAATAAAAATCAAATCGTTGCAGACAGCCAAAAAAAAAAACTAAATATAGACATATTTAAAAGCCATAAAGTGTTGTATAAAAAGAATCGCCATTCAAACGCTTTTGTTTTTCGTTTGAAATTATTTATTTGAAAATCGTTTAGTGGTGAATTATTTATTTTTAAAATGTCAAAATTTGAACTTATTTAAGTAAATATTACTGTGTAGTGTTTTACAATTAATGTTTTCAAATTGATTCAAGTGATATGTAATATGTTTCAATAGACCATTCAAAATCGGAAAGTAACTGGTATGTACATAATTCTTTCGTTATTTTGAGGTTATTTGATATTTTTGCGGTTTGAATATTTTTGATAAGAACTATAAAACAGAAGCATTATTATTGCAATTTTTTTTATTCTTCTTCTTCCATATCCGTTCCCTAAGTTTGAATATAGACACTACATAGGGCATCCAAAAATCCATGTTGTCGGACAGTAATCTTGCGTCCTCTGAGGTCATGCCTGCCAATTTGTAGATAGTATGTCGTGGTCTGTAGTATCTAAGTTAATACTCTCTTAAAGTATCTTCATTATGTGACCGAGCCAGGTTCAGCGTCACAACTTTACTTTGTCAGTAATTAATTAGTGGCTCTCTTGTCCGTCCTTTTATTAGCAAGTCACCACTGTAACCCAAGAATTTTCCGCATGTTATTGGTTAGGGCTTTTTTACTTTGTACAACTCAGAGTCCCAGACATTTTTTATGGAATTAAAGATTGCTGCAAGTATTCCTGTTCAAATAGCGAGGTCATTTAGTAAAATGCCATCTCCCGTAATGTTTTATTACTATATTAGCAGCCAAAGGTAACTTGTATATATATATATAAATATATTAAAAGATTGTATTGCAGTATTCATAAGTACGATAATAAATACGTATGCTCGATAACTCGTTAAACAAAATATATATATTTACATAAAGAATTGCCATGAACGATCACTATTTTATTTTCGCACGTCTAAAAATTCTCAATATTTTTTTGTTATCGCGTACTTCAAATAAACACTAAACTCGATTCGTTCGATCTCAAAGCCATTTACCTTTCATTCTTTCAACGTCTCCTGGATACAAATTACAGCTTGGAATTAGATCTGTACATCCTCCTCACTGTTACTTTGGCCGTCGACGTATTTTAGTTTCGTCTAAATCATATTCGTTTTTGTCTGCTCGTGACGCCAAGCATGCACTGCACAAAATTAAATTAAACAAAACTTTCTTACATTTATTTTAATGTTCATGTAAAGAAACATTAAAACTAATGCGGTAAAAGTCTTATAATCCTGAATTTCTGTTTTTTTTAATTCGGCAGATGTGTAAATCGAGCCCGCACTAGCGTACACGCTAACCTCTAGGCTATGGCGGAGACAAATTTATATATTTTAATAAAATACTGTGGAGATTTACCTATTTTATCAAGATTTAGTTATGCTGTATAAAATAAAAAACTAAAGTTCATTGGTAATAAAAAATGTTATCAACCATAATTTATTCAATTTGCTTTGTATAAAACATGAGCAGAACATTTTACAAAATTTATTTCGAATAAATGGAATTTGATTTATGAGCGCAGTATTAGTTAAACATAAGCAATATTTTTATTATTTGAGATGATAACGTTTGATAAAATGTTTTGTAACTAAATATATATTTTTTTTGTTTGATTCGAAATGAAATTATGCTAATTTATACACAAACGGCTTCTGAGAAGTATTTCTATACAATAATTTATTATTATCAATACGAACGAGCGGCTGATATGTCGGTATGATTTTTTATTTTTTTCAACAATTTGTTCCGAGAAAAAAGACTCGGTTGATTGTAATGTTCTTTCATCTGTCAATCCTAATAATTTATAATCGCTACTGTTCGTTTTGTATTAAACGAATGCCACACCGAGAATATTTGAATTATTAATGGTTTCCAGATTAATATTACCAAAATGTCATTTTCAACGTACGCAAAAATTACATAACTTAACTCTTTGAATCCTGAACAACGAAATACCGGCGATCCTGATAACGGTGAGAAATGCTAAGAACGTTAATTTTGCGTCTTTGCGTTTTATTTTTTTTTCGAATATCATACATTATTTACTATTTACAGTTACTGTGCTCGAAATTAAAACATAATTATGCTTGATAAAAAGCTTTTTTAGACTCAATATTTATATGGTGTTTAACAGTGGCGTAGCTACATATTCAGCACTCGGGGGAAAGTGAAATTGTTGCGCCTTCTATAGATTCTTTCTCTTTTTTTCACTTTCACGCTGCTTTAAAATGCTAACTCCCTTCCGCAACTTAAACTTTCTCGTTTTTTTAGCTGCCACACTAACCAAAAGCTTTACTAGTGCCCCTCAATAATGCTTTTTTAAAACTATATGAATATAGTATAATCTATCTAATTGATTAAAACACGTTTTATTTTTAAAGGCACGCACTGTAGTCATTCAATAAAACAATCATATAGCGACAATATCGGCATACTTTTTTTAGTTCAATCTAGATTTTAGCTTTATATTTGTATTAATTAACTAAAAAAAGACACTAATTGTGTATCATGGCTCAATCAATAGTGTCCACGAACAACCATATTAAAGTATACGTTACAATAATGTTATATCACAAAGATTTGTATGGTAACCATACTGAGACGTGATAGATGATGGTATCAACTGAGAATACTCCGTGTCAATTGATATTATACTTAAAGCTATATATAATGTGTAAACTTTCAATTGATTACCATTTGTCATTCGGGGTTCGATGTTCCTTATTATAGAGTGTGGCTTACGTTATTCGTTGGCTTATAAGTTATTAATTGTCACTACTACTAAATACTACTAAATAAAGCCTAAAGAAGATGAATGGCGAAATCGCGTAGAATTCGATCTTTAGGTTGTGAATTCCAAAATATGTTAAGAATTTATAACATTCAATTATATGTATTATTATATTCATTATTACGCCATTATAAATATTTCGTTAGTATGTTCTTGACAATGGTGTGACAACAAAATATTATAAAACTGTTTTATAGAAGTATTATAATTGGACTGTTGTAGGAATATATGTGTTGTGCTTTTGTTTCTCACACATTTATGCGTGATCGACAATAGTACCAACTGCTTACTGTGTGTGAGTACGACGTATTCCCGCGCATTTAGTGGCTTTTTTGCATACCTGATTATTGGTTCGGAAAATTAAGCCGGCAATAATGTGTGCGTAGATTTATGTACCTACTAAGCTTTTATATTGACGTGCTTAATTCTATTACGCACGTACATAAACCCGACGAAACTACTATATCACCGAGTGTTAATATTTATATTTGAGAGTAAAACGTGAAAGGTTTACTTGAAAATTTGTTACGTTATACATGCGTATGAGTAAGGAGAGGATATGACGCAATAAAATAATAATTTAATGGTATAGTTACTCTACGAAAACAATTTTCAGTATTGTTGAAGTTAATAACGGAAAAAAAACTTATTTGTTGTTTTTGTTTTTTGCTGACTGTGTGTTCTTCTTTTCATACTATGTTTACTCCCAAAGTGGAGCATTAGATCTGCATAGTGTTGAGATATCCATTAAAAAAGTATACAGATCTTCGCAATGTGAAGAGGTCTTGACAGCTATTTTTGCGAGAATTGTTTGTCAGACTATCAATCCAATAGGCATCCAGTCCTGAATTTTTGGATTTTGAATAATCTGACAGATGTGGGAATCGAAACCGCATTTCCCGGATTGCTAGGCGCGCACGCTAGCCTCTACTCTACCCGGGAGAGTATAGGTTAGCGTGCGTTTGTTACTTGATGTATAATTTGTCCACTTCATAAGTGCAAATAAAGTTTGACTCTTTCATGATTCTAAAAATAGTATTGTAATAAAAATAATTAAAAAAACTGATTTTGATGTAATGGACTTTCGACACTTTCTCACCCGTATTAGTTCGTTATATCGAGGTTCTACTGTATTAATAAAAATGATATGATGTTTTGGAAGAAAAGTTATGCTTTTTGGTATATTAAATATTTTTTTATTAATTCTGACTAATTGACAACAAATTACTATTAAGCTATTCGCGGGTTATGTTGAGTTCAAAATTTAATGTGTTTTATGGTATTAAATTGTATTGAGACTTTTCAATTTGATTACAACGTGCAAAATAACTGGCATTAGTTAGAGCTAAGATTAATTAAATACGGTTTTATGTAATGTTGCACAGCCTTTCGCCCATGACTATTCCATTTATTCAATCCACCACTGGTATTTTCTGGGCATTTCTCTCGTCTGCAATAATTCCAGGTATGTTGTTCTCTTTGGTTTGTGTTGTTTTATACTTTTGTATGAAGTGTATATGAGCCAGATATGTTAATGTTTCAAATTAACCATTCGTTCGGAATCCGAACAACATAAATCGCACTATATCTATAAACATTTTTATTCTATTTTGTATGTTGTGATATTACAAATTATTAATTATTCAAGGCATTTGCAACATGGAATAAATACAACAAGGCTATAAATGCATTATATAAAACTTATGATAAGTAAAATAAAGTAATTTAACAAAATAAGCAATTAAAATAACAAGTAATAGATTGATGCAAACAGATAGTTTGAAAAGGAAAAGAATTCGACTTTTTAAGCAGATAAGATAATGTATCTAACAAATATAATATGTGTCTGTATTAAAATAAGATTAAATAATATAGTATATATTTTTTAACCTATTGGCCGAACAAGTTTTGAAAATATGTCCTATTTACACATAATAGTCAACAAGGAAGAAGAAAAGTATGTATGTGTTGTATTTGTTTCTCAATTTGTTGCTTCATGCTGGGCGATTGATAAAAGTCCGTGATTCGTTGTTGGATGTTGAGGGCTTGAATTCCACAATTCTCATTATATATAATCTGTTAAGGTATGCTTTCACATTGTGAAAATCTATGTGCAATATGTGTTAAGCAAAAAGGTAAATTAATTTCATTGGCGCTGTAAAAAGAGAAATTTATGTAAAATCAGAGAATTTATAAAGTTTTCTCAGCTCGTAGAAGTTTTTTGTTGGGTTGTGTTCGAGATTATATTATTTGTCCATGATTGGTTTATATCTCAACAATAAGAGCATAAAAAAGAGAACAGATATTTGTAGACAAATTGGTAAATCGATTGGGCATCTTTTATCATCTGATTGTGGAGAGGACGTAACCCTCAGTTATTTCAAAATAGATTTATTTCGATGATTACAATGTTAATTAATTAATACACTTTATTTTAAAAAGCTGTGAGCTACAAATATCAAATTAGTATCTAAATTAAGCTTTTAAGTTTGAAAGAAGGATGAAAAACTTGCATTAAAGAAAAAAAATATCCATTGCATCCATTGTAATGGTTTTCTAAAATATCTCCTTAACTAATATAAGAGTAGATAAATTAAACACAAGGTTTAACCTTCGTGTATTTTATGGTAATGTTTATTTAATGTTTTGACTTTGGCGCAAAATCATTGAATAGATGTTTTTATGCATCCTGTAAAAAATTTTCTCTGTGGGTTATGTTTTTGTCCTTTTCGCAATCGATATGTAAGTTCAGATCATAAATATGTTACGTTTTATAAATTTGAGCTTTTTGTGGAGATAAATAAATAGATCTGTGCGTAGTTCACGTGTAGATTTTGCAGGCAAATAATAAAAAATGTAATTGCAAGTTGTAATATTTGTTTTGAGACACGAGAATCGAATGATACGCGGGGGCGTGTGCACGGCGCTGCATTGGGTATCCGAACACTCGCCGCTAATAGATAGGCAGCGGATGAGTACGCTGGTGTTGGTACACATTCATGATACATTCTGGCCCTGCGAATGCGTACCGGCCCAGAGACTCGTCGAAAAACAATTTGCCGGATGCGAATCATCCGAAATTCAAATTTGTACATGCACTTTATGCTAAACACGTGGTGAATTATCCGTACAATAGATGTATTTGAATAATTTTATCAATCGCTGCACCGCTGGAGCGTTCACTGTTCATAACTTTAATAAACGCAGACATGTTTTAATTTGAACATATTTGTAATATTAAATTTAAATACAACAACAACTTTGTTGCTCTTTCGCCATGTCTGCTTGATAATGGAAGCATATCGACTGTAGAAAGGAAAAATAAAGTAATTCACACATAATTTTTTTTCTTGAATACACTGAAACATTTATTTAATGATTTTGGACTAAAGACAAAATATTAACCAGACACAACTTTGAAGTGCACGGTGTTTTATTTACTCAATCTGATGAGAAATTGATGCGGTTTTCCTGATCGCAAATTTTGGATGCAATCTAAATCTAAATTTAGATACTACTCTGGCATTTGATGATCACATCCTTTTGAGAAAGTGCGTATTAAGTTGTATACATTATGATTATTATAAACATTGAAAGTTAGGTCATTTTGCTTTTTTACAATTGATTATGGATCTTCATAGAATGATGATATCTAGTCATGAAATGGAGTATATCAATCTCTATAACGTAAAGACTTACCTCAAGAGTTTTTTATGTGAATTAGTCATAAGGGTATCAACTATTTGCACGTCTAGTACTGCATCTTTGATTTTTTAATCCTTAAATTACTGTACGTAAATAGTATAAGCCCGGTTCACAGTACTTATTTTTTATTTACCATTCCTCATTTCTAAGTTCATGTTGCGTGGTTCAAGAATCAAAAAGATTCCTTACGCCCAGGGCCATAGAAAGGCATTGGCAAGCGCGCAAAAACCTGAGGGTCGTTCGGAACGTGCAGTAAAACATTCTTTAAACAATACGATTACGAGGATTTCGTTCAAGGCTTAGTGTGTAGCCTTTTGACGCATGTCTTCATTTTTAAATTTGGATTTTGTGAGCACGAAAAGAAGGTGCCATATTTGATATTTGATAAGGGCGACTTATTTACTATGTATGAGATCTACTTACACCCGTTTTATATGAGAACAAGTAAGAGACTTGTACGAATGTGTTGTTTGCGCATTGTCGTATGAATTGTAGTGTAGCGTTGGCGCGCATCGAATGTTTGGCTACTTCGTACGATACTGGTTGTATCATTTTTAGTATTGGAATAATTGAAAATTGGAAGGAAAAAATATTCAGTCGATGTCGCAAGGATTACAATCGTGTGTGACGAATATGCTCGCCAGGACGTGTCGGAAATGCGAATCCTGGCGCATTGATTATTTGTCATTTCGATTTTTAATTAATTCAATATTATATTCACTATATGTGTGTGTTAACAATCGGTATATCTGAGTATATAACACATACGTTGAAACATTGTACTTTTACTTACGTATTACTGTAGCTATTTTTAACGCACTGTGTGCACGTGGACAATACGTATCACTCATGACAAAATAATACCTCATATACAACAATGCTACAAGTACAAAAGATGAAAAGTTCTTTCTATAGTCGATATCATTAAGTAAAAATCAGTGTTATTTTGAAATGGTAACATTGAAAAATATTAGTTAATTTGATGTTAACATTTAAAAAATTGTTCTATTAATAATAATAATTAGAGAGAGTTGTTTTCGACTTCTGTATAATTTCGGCCGTGTGGTATACGAGGTATGGTATATGTGGTATATACTGATTAGATTTGGCGCGAAAGTTTTTGATAAAATTATAATTTCAATAAAACACGCGCTCGTATCTTTTAAAAATTAAATTTTCCACTCAGATAAATCATTTTTAAAAAAATATTAAAACTTTCAATATTTTTTTTTCCATTGAAATGTCAAATTTACTATAAATCACTGTCAGTAGTGTGAAGGTTGTGGTTATGTATTCCGTGGGAAATATGAAAATTAAGAAACCTCCAAGACAGCTCCCTGTTGCGTCTTATTAGTCGTGCAGAGACGCTGAAACTATCTGGACGCGTGCTATCAACGTCTTTCAAATCTCGAACCTCGACTTTACCAGCATTTTCTGACCTGCATGAGTCCTACGTCTTGAAAACTGACGAATACGTAACATATATGGATGTTACAGAACATATTCACTGAAGTAAACAGAATGTTAGAAGATTATTCGATGGTATTATAAGAACAAACAGGAGTGGACGGACCCTGCAATAATAATTATTAAAAACTATTGGTGTAAGGTGTCTTTACGGTTTTATTAGTAAGGATTTTGACACCCATATCTGCTGGATTTTAAAAATAAATTAAAATACAGGCCCATTAAGTTGAGTAATTGTCTGACAATTACTTCTCGTGAATATATTCGATAGTGTTAGAAAGATATACAGGTGTGGAAAATGCCTGCATAATAAGTATTATGTATAAAAAAAGCTATCGGAGTATAACAAAAGATCATTGAGGCACTCACTGTATGGTGGCTATATGCTCCGCATGCTTAGCAATTGCAGTAAAAAGTAGAATAATTATTTTAGCAGTAATGTACATTAAGTATTGTAGAACGGAATAATTGCCGGATGGCAATAATTGTTGAGATGGCGCAACAAAATTGTATGATTCATTGGACAGGAAAACGAAAAAAGTATAGGTTTCCGAGAAAAACGTAGCAAACTTCCGGTTTGATATCATTTTTAAGTTATTCTGCGATGTCAAACTAATGGTGTTGTCTGATTAGTAGTTTTTTTCTGAGGAGTTCGAATGCGATATAATTTTTTTGTTGTCGATTCGTTGACACCGGAAGATCGAAGATCATTTCACGTACTGAGACTTGGGCACACTAAGTGATCACTCTTCCTTGAATATTGATTTCAGTGGGTTGTGAAATCTCCGTGCGAAACGATTGAATTTTAAGCAGTGGCGGCGACATGAAACAATTTGGGTCGTACGCATTTAAATATAATAATTTCTCATCGCGTTCTGTTTCGACCGACGTACACGTGGCGTGTCGTTATTTTAATGCAAGTAAACTCATATAATTGCCATTAAATATTCCCAGTCTTGATAGTGTATCCGCATTGAAAATAGACAAAGGAACATTATTTTTTTGATATCATAGAAACACGTGTGTGTTTGTAATCTCAACATTTTTTGTCTGCCAAGATATTATCACGATAATAATTAACGAGTACTCTATAGCTCATAATAATAATAACAGCTGTGGCCGAGAGAGTGGTATGCGTGCTTTGGAATGGAAGATTTCAGGTTTGATTCTCACAGCGCGTGATATTTCAAGATTCAAAGATGCAGGAGAATTTTTTGATAGGTAGTGAATTATGGTGAAAAACATCCATCAAAATAAGTCTTTACAGTTCGAAGATCCATATATTACATTTATGTTGAAATTTATATGCTCCACTTTTGGTGCGGACAAAAATATAAACACTTAATGTCATGTTTGGTGGCTTAATTGATGTATAATATAGTATATGAGAGAAGGTTGCATAAAATTTATTTTAAATCGACGTCAATCACCAATCGAAAGTGGTCAATGATATTAATTAATTACAAACACAATTGGAATTATTTCCTCAATATGTTTTGAATGAATGGAGCAATTTTCAGCACTTATTTTTACCAAATGTTTATAGTATTTAACAAAAATTGAAGTAAGTATAAAAAATCTGGAATATTAAAAAAATGGGACTAACTGGCCTATAAAAATATACATTTTAACTCTTTTGCTAGTTTATAAAATCGTCAACTTTATATTTGATGACAGATTATAGTCTTATAAAAACGGTCCCAAATTAAGTTTTTACATCGCAATAAGTGTGAAGATATTAAGTTGAAATTTTACCAGCACACAGTCTTAAATGATAGTTTTATTGTGCGTTTCCTTAATAATTATTGACAAGTCGGACATTAAAATTATACGCTTCGACTCTTTTTAGTTTTTATGTGTTTACTACTTTTTAAAATAATTGTTTTTTATATGCGTTGATATTAATTGACAACCTGATGGCGGTTGTATTTTTTTCCGTAATTAAATTTTTCTCATAATTTACAATTGAGCTATTTCCACGTGTCCTTTAAAAAATGATTGTCTCAAACCAGTGTTTTTAGATTTGTATTTTTGTCAGAACAGTGACGATATTATAATATATGAGAACTTTTTCATAATTTTAACATACAACGTTATATTGATTGTTATCTGTTGAAGTTATTTTTTATTGTATTACGTGAAAACTTATTTGAATTTGGTGAAAGCGATGTATTATAATAGGATGAATGATTTTTGACACACAATCATATTAATTCTGACCAGTGGGTGCAGATTCAATTTAGAAACGGAAGCGACATGTAAAAGCGTATTTGAGTCCCTAGAATCGATGGGCAGATTTTATCCGGCGATGATAAGCCATTCGCGAAAAGTCGACGCCGTGCAATTTTATTGCAATTTTATTCATAATGCCGGCGCGTACCCCGCGCGTTCGTGCCCGCGTATGCACTTTTAGGCTTTGATAATATTTTTAATATGCAAATTTTATGTTTGCGTTTAAATTAACTATCGCTCCACATGACTGAGCGAGATTTTTTCCGGCGTGGTTTTAAAAATATAGAACTTGTTACCAGTATCAAAAATTCGTCTGAAAAAAAACTTTGTGATTAAGTTATTAAAAATAATGATGACAATAAAACGCATGCGTTTTTATATATACGTGTAGATTTGTCAAAATATTTTGCAACTTGAATTAGGTTATAAAATTTTGATAAATTTTATTATTTATTCATATTAATATCGTTACATGATACAAGGTGAATTTGTATAATACATCGACTATGGAATGAGAAAAAGGATGTAACGCTCAATGTATATAACATATTTTTTACACCACCTTCGCTCCCAACGTGGAGCATGTGGATTTACACAGTGTGAAGATATTCACTCCGGAATAGGAGTTTATGGATCTCCATAATGTAAAGACATCTTGACAGATTATTTTTCACGAGAATTGTTTGTCAGACTCGAATTAGCATCACAATTTTGCTATTTAGATTGAAAAGGTATGACCTGTGAGATTTGCGGCCAGGAAAACGACATACACCACATAAATTCTATTGGCTTTTATTAAATGAAATAAAACTAAAAATAAAATATGTAAATAAAACACCAGTTTTATTCTTCGTGCACTTCAAGGTTGTGTCAATTTAATATTTTGACTTTGGCCCGAAATCATTACATATACCTTTTTGTGTCTCGTGTAAAACTTCGTCTGTGTGGGTTACGTTCTTTCTCCTTTAATTTGTCAATTACAGTCAATTTGTAAATTTAACAAAAAAAAAATGCATAATGAATGTATTGTTGTCTAACTCTGCTTCTTTATAAAGCCATAAAATATATACGATTCGTCATGAACATGTGATGCATCCAATTTAAATTTATTTTTACATGAGTATATCGATCTCCAATATGAACAATATCTTTCGACTTTTTCTTTTTTTTTAGTTTAAAATACATAGCAGGTTGACGTATTGTTGTTTTATGTATATATTTTTTTTAACTCGTCATTTGCATATTTTATATTTTATAGTTATTTCGAATTTAATAAATTAGTAATATCATTTATTCAATCAGATATACGTTTTAGTAAGACTTAAAAGTGTATATTATATGCGATATGATTCAAAACATACAAATTTTATTTTGCTTAGTGTCTTATACAAGCTAAAAATCTTTTATACCATCTTTTTCCAGTACATCGTTGAATTAGTTTTTTTCAAGTCTCCTTACTGATAGTGGATATTCAGTTAATTGATTCATATGTTTATATTAATTTAAATAATTTCCATGCACGGCCCCTTTACAGTTTTCGAATCCGTAGTGCTATCATGCGTTGAAAATAATTGGTAGCGAATGGCGACGGTGTCGGGGTGTGATGCGAGGGACAAAATATGCGCGTGTTTTTATTATGCATGAAGGTTTATTTTTGCGATTAGCATCTTTGCGAATTGCCTGCAGCCGTATGTTTATTAAAAAAAAGTGCTATCGTGATAAATCGCGTGCAGTATATTTATTATTTATGTACTTTTGTCACACTCAAACTATTTGATATTTGAGAACCAAAATTTACTTTATAAGGATTATTTTTTTGCCAACGTTGTACTGTCTGTACTCCGTATAATAATTATGAGTCTGAACTCTAGTCTGTACACTTTATTGTAATCCCGCCGGTCGAAAAAAGGACAAATTTACGAAATAGAATTCATTGTACTCATTCGCGAGAAGCCTTTTCATTTTTCTCCTTTCTCAAATTTTATACTTACTTATATTTTCAAGTTATCTTTAATGGCTGTGTCGTATAGTATTCGAAAAAATATTTTTACTAAACGATTATTCTTTCCCTGGAAGATAACTTCAGCTGCATTTGTTATTAACTAAAGCCCAAGCAAAATAGTTGCTACCTACGTGTTTTCATCTTGTAAAAATAGACAAGCTGATAAGTGTTTTTGAAAAATTAATATTAACGAATTTCTATTCATCCAATTGATCCATGCTTTTAACGACTGATGTAATATTTATTTGGATGCAGCGACGTTAAAAACTCAATTTCATATTTTTTTCCTGAGAAGTCGTTTTGCCGTGAAACTGTCGATGTGTTTTTTTATAGTAAATATATGCTGTTACAAATATAAGTCGTTAATCTATCATTTGCAATGTTTTCAAGATGTCAAATAAATGAATCTAGCTTAAGTGACCGCATATATGTTTGGTAATGTTTGTTCGCAACCATTCGTTGGTGCCTATCTGAAAAATATTGAATGAACTGACTAATCTATGAGCGGTGTTCGCGATTGAAGTAGAAAGAAATGAGTTTCGGGGTCTTACTTTGGCACCTCGATTTACTGCATCAGGAAATTGGCAGCATAAAATACGCTCGCGGGGGATGATTTTTCCTCAGAGTGGGGGGTCGGGTGCCAGCGTCGACTTTGAATAATAGTATTTTATCCCCTTTCAAAGTGGAGACTTTAACAAATTGAGGATGCACCGTGTGAGAGTGAATACAGCATGAATAATGCACTCGTGGATGTTTGCGCTATCAGACATGCCCCCCTCCGCATAAAACCAATATTGTATGAAATAACACGGCATTTTTATCGTTTGATTGATACGATGAACTTCAACAGGCTCATAAGTTATTTTTTATATATTTATGTAACTAAATTTATTTTCCGGCTCCGCCTACGATAGATTCTAACATATTTATTTAAATTAATGTCATACATCCCGTTATTACAAATCGATGGCCATACGTTGAGAACACGTATCATACATTTATTAAGCAGTTATTTTTTATAGGGGTTTTTGGTCCTCCTGAACAATTTAATAAATTTATTTATATACTTGACTGATATATTAGGTGATAATTTGAAAAGTTGAATGTAAAAAAGTTGATTCAAAAATAATCCAAAAAAGGACATGTGGTAATTTGACGTCGTTACTCTTCACTGTTTGGGAGAAGTTTCTGTGGGAGACGGACATCCACACGTATTTTCTGTTTTACTGAAGTTTTATCGTACATGTCCGATATTGACAATTGGAGATGTTCGTAATTGAATCAGTCGGTTTTTTAGGCGATTTGATTGCCTGCTGAATTGGCTGTCTGTCCGTTAAGAATTGTCAATATAACTGAAATATATTCGTATACTATATGCAGACTATTCAACTTTGTGACTATCCCGTAACATTTCACGATACGAAAAAAAATATCGTGCATATTACGAATTGATTTGATCAATTACCCATATATTTTTGGATCTAGTTTGAGAAACTTACGTTGCCATTGAGCTGTGAAAATAAATGCGTTTGATTACCATTTCTATTTTTTTAGTGAAATTTTTAAGAGCTGTTTTTTTTCAAGTATTTTTGTACTTTTCTCGACATTTAAAATATAAGTGTTTGATCCAAACTTTTATATAAAAGCACTATGCTCATTTTAATATGTAAAGAGTATTTTTTTCCGTGTAATAATTTAATCAATCGTAAAATATTAATTGCGCGTAGATGAATGAATCTTTGTTCAAATAGTCATTTGTCTTATACTGTTTTTCAATTATTGTGTGATATACTGACATTGTGAAAAACACAGTGTCTCCATTAAGAATCACATGCAAGACAATGTGTTTTTACGGTAACCAGACAACTGCACACATGATAAGTGCTCACATGACATCTGCGCACACATTGAAGTGCT
>JAGVSQ010008231.1:0-14572 GCA_022683975.1 Rhyacophila evoluta
TTTAGAATTTAAAATCAATGTCCATCAAGCACCATCAGTCGAAAATATTAATTATTTAAATGAATAATCAGTAAAAATTGTTAGTGAAAAATTATACAAGTACTAAAATTATTCTTCCACAGAATACGGCTCTTTTTGGATTCTAATACCGTCATATTACGAACGAGAATCGTTATTCATTAGCGCTTTAACAGCCAAAGCATGACAACAAGACTTTTAATAGAAGATGCCTCGATCGCTGAATGACACAATTATATATTAACTATAATAGTCGTCTCCGTCGTGAAAACCGCAGCTGTTATGGTAAATTTTAACAGAGAAAAATAATAAGCGTTTTGACTTTGTAGAATAATATCTTTTAAAAATGATGGCGGGAATTTTGTAAAATTGCCAACATAAAAATATAAACGCGTTCATAATACGTCAGAGCAGAAAGAGTTCAGAGTGGCAACATTTCCGTAACTAAAATATCTATGATTTAGTTTTATGCATGGGTAAGCAACCTTTTAGCTTCCCTTAGAAGATGACGAATTATACTAACACAAAAGATGGTTGACAAAAAGTTAACATATTTTAGTAATTTAAACTTCGTTAATTCATTATCTATACATTATATTATTAAAGTAAAAAACAAGATAGTGGAATGAAACTATAATAGTTAAATTAATGCCAAGTTGAAGTTCCATTATTAATAATATCTTTAATCCCAATCTCATTAAGATTGCACATATTATCTATGAATTTTTTACTAAAGCCACAGGTCATTTATTAATTGTTTTTTTACAAATCACTTTCCCTGCATAAATAGAGCATATAGATTTTTTCAGTGTGAAGATTTCCACTCCAAAAATAGAGTTTATGGACAGTTTTTTTTCATTAAAAAGTTTTTGTGTTTGAATAGCTTAATCTGCAAACCCGCCAACTCCATTTGTGTAAAATGTTCAGGAGCAATGAAATACATGAATTGCCATCAATAATATATAAGTAAGAAGACTTATTCAGGTCAAATATCTTTATAACCAATACCTAAGTAACAAAATTTCCAATATAATGTATATATTTTGTTATCCTGAACCAATGTTCATTCAATATGTAATAATATTTTTCCTATACTCAGCATAATGAATCAAAAGCGGTGGTTAATAAACTATAATTAAGGACACATCCTACAAGTATACATGAGGGACTTGCATATATCTGCTATCTTACGCCCAATCCAAAATAGATATACTGAATGTAATTGAATTAAAAACGTACCGTTGATAGTGATGACAAGAAATATACACGATAGACTACGTCGACATTGATGTTTAGTTCTTTGGAGGGATAATTTAGGATGAAACCAATGAGAACAACTGTTTTTCCTTTTTGTGATTTTATTATTTTCAGGTTTTGAACCTATAGATTTATTAAATTTTAAGTACATATTAAATTAATGTTAATTTAATAAATTAACATCCATATGTATATATAATATGGTATTTAAACCTATCTATGAATATTTTCACCAATTTAAAATAGGTAAAACATTTGTTATTCTTAATATTAAATAAAGCTAAAATAATATTACATGTTAACCTAACTCGAATTACTTTCTGAAAATTTCTCTCAATATTAAAATATCTTTCGAATAATCATTCCATGACTTAATTACAAGAATTTCCATCAATCATACGATAAATATTTATATACTTAGACATTAAATACATTAATTACACAATAAATTTATATTGAAATTTTCATACGGTTTCTGATAAATAAATTAATTTACCTTAACTAGGGATACTTAATCAACACTTTATTTCCAGATCGATAAAAACAATTATAATATTGTTCTTTTTTTTTAATAATTATACATGTTTTACATAGAATAACATGTTTAACAATTTGAATAATCTTGTTGTAAAACAATACATTTATATTTTAAATAGTTTATTTTTTAAATCATTCACAATATAAACTATTGTACATTTTTTACGAATTCAATCTATCTAATTCGAATCAAGTTGATTTTAAATATTTTTTTCAATCTAAAAAATCACCCATCTAATTTTATTTTACATGAAAATAAAATTGTGATGAATGTAGTCGTTTTTTCAAATGTGATGATATATATATATTTTTTTACATAGCCATAGAATGGAAAACTCGGCTGACAAATAGAGAGTATAATATAAATTATGAAATAAAAATTAAATTAAACCAAAAATATTCTTAATTTGAATATTATAAATGATTAAACGATAGATGTCTCTCATATTTGACTGCATTTGTTTTACCACCTGTGAAAACTTCTTCAAATATTTGCAGACGGTATTAAAAATCATATAATGATATACTTACATAAAAATAAATGTAACTTCAAAGTCCCGTTAATAAAATCCATTGAGCCCTTGGGAAAGTACCAAGAGGACTTTAAACCAAATAATAAAAGTTACTGTCTGCAAATTCTGCTTTTTTTTTAAGTTTTCTATTCGGTTGTAAGTTTTCGGTTTATAATTTAAAACATGTTTTCAAGAGATGTCATTACTTTAAAATACAACCAAAAGTTTACACACAAGATACGTACACAAATATTTATGATTAATATTAAAACATTTCCTAAGACGTTACTAGGTAACAAACTTCTCGCAATTGAATCGTGATTAATCTATTATATTAATTAGGTCCTGGTACGACAATGGCGTTCCTGCATCACATTAAAATCTGCGATTTTCTTAGTTTGGTTTTTGCAATTGATTTCATTAAAATAGTTATTTTCTCAATATTTTTTACGATGTTTAAAATCAGTTTGTTATCTAGTAATACCTTTTACTGCGCTGACAAGACGTACGCCATTTTGTAAATATAGAAAATATCTTCCATTAAAATTAAACAATCTCATCTACCATATGGCATTATTAAAATTCTTTTGCTGTATAAAATAAATTCTCTTTTGCAACTGAAATCGTTAAGATGTTGCGATTATTATAATTAAAAATATAATGTATTTTTAGGTAGTAATATAACATTGTTAAAATTGACAAAAAAAGCCAATCTATAAAACCACAATAATTTTCTACGATCAGAAACAAACCTAGTTTATATGTCAATTTATTGTAGCATTTGAATAAGGGGGAATTTTCTATTTTTATAAGTTGGCGCACAACATTTCTATGATATTCAATATAATCTTTTCATGACTAGGTATTGATATACAATTCTTAAAAATAAACATATATATTAAATATATTGAACAAAACATCATGATACTCATTCACACCTTTCGATCACTGGAATGATGGAACATATAGGATATACATATAATGTAAATTTAATACGAAACATCAAACACCACACTGTCAAAAACATAAAAAGATCAACAAAATATACTTATTCAAGTTTCAAACCAATCATTCGCTCTCTCACAAATATAATAAATAAAATACTCTGATCACATCACTAAAAACCTACATACTAATAAGATTAGATAAAATTTAATTTTCAATAATAGAACAGTAAACGAATCCGGTATATATTGAATAACATAATAATGAAAAAAAAGGTTGTAACCACAAAATAAATGTATTTTTGTGGTTTATTTTTTAAAGCATTCTAGGATTGGATATCTTTTATTATAATATATTATTAAAAACAAATAATACCGCTGATTGACCACTGGTCAATATTATAAGCTAATGCTGACATTACTACCAGAATGCTTAATATCATTAAAAGGGGCATGTAAATGAAATGACATGGATTACCGATTTGAATTTAATCAATACATAATGAGATGTGATTCAGGCATATTAATTTTCCCCGAATACTAGGAAAATTTTTATCTATGGTTTTGTGAATCAATTTTCAATTTGTTTATTACATGATTGCAGAGATATAGTAGGAATTTTAGATAAAAGATTGTCAATTATGAGGTTTGTGTGATACCTACTATATAAAATATTCAGATATATGGTGATGCAAGCAATTCATATTGGATCCTGATGATTATAATAAGAGAATTTGACTTTTAGTCGAAATGAACCAAATAAGCTTTCAATATATACATAAAATAATCAGATTTTTGATTCCCCTGAATACTTCATAATCATTGTTGGGTGATATCGCATGCTGTCAAACAATAGAAATAAAAAAATTCGCATTTTTTTATTTGAATGACACTGATTAATATGAATGATGAATTAATATAAATGTCTAACACACTTTAATTCTGCTGTATTCAAGAAATATTTTTAATGTTTTTTTTTTATTTTTTCTTGATATATTAACCAGTATTTTGTCGCTAGAATGCAGAACTATCATATGCCATATTTGACTTTATTTACAAAATAGCTATTTGAAAAATATTAGAATACATTTTTATGATTATCTTCGTAAAAACTATTCTTTTTGAATATTTTTTGTAGGTATATAATACTTATAAGGGTAATTAAATATAATTTGCAATATTTATGTTTTGGATTGTTCTATTTTTTAATAAAATATAATGTTTCCTTACATAGGGTGCCTACTTCGGTTTGAATGAAGTTTATTTAAAAATATATTATTTTCATAAATAGGATACTTTGCATATCATAAGTATGTCATACATTACTTTTAGTAAAAAATTCAATTTTAGTTCAAATTTGACTTAGGATAGTTATGCATTCCAGTGACATAAAAAAATACTTTGATTTATAATTAACCTTAGCCGAGTAATTTTTTTTTTGTTTTTAGTATTTTTGAGTTAATCATCCGTTTATAAATTACACCTAAGAAATGATTATGCCGTAGATTTTTTTTTTGCTCTATGACAAATATATGAATGAACAGTTTTATACGATTTGTAACATAATCATTTTGAGATATATTTGATGAAATTAAGCATTAATTGGCTTGTAATTTTATGAGAATGAAGGTGGACTAAATTTATTATTCAACTGTTATATTAAATATTCCCCAAAACCATTTTTTCCTTGTTAGGTGTTCATATTCTCAGTAGTCATTGGGTCTTGTAACAATTTTGTCGAGTCTCACCCAAGCTAGGCCTAGTTTAATGACACAACATGACTAATTATTAATAATCATCATGCACATATGTAACTTTCAGGTAAAATAACAGCTAAGTAATAAATATTTTAACTCATGAGTTTAATGATGAAATATAAACTGATTTGTATGATACTTTTGTCAAATATAGATGATTGCTTCCATATAAAAAATTACATCAAATTTATATGTAGTACGAGTAATTCTGCTTTATCATGGAAAACACCACATTCAATCGTATGAAATGTAGAATTTTATGATTTTTTTCATCTCATTAAAATTTTTGCTGTCGATTTCTTAAATTGAAAGCTATATTTGCTGTCAATGATGCAATTCTGTCAATCCAATCTAAAGAGCATTACAGATTTATATGTATCCATATGAAATATGAAACCTCAACTTGAGGGATATCTAAGAATATTGGTCCACAAGGAGTCGGTCACTGTGAATATTATATATTGTGAAACCGCAGGGACACTGATGAGTTGATGAAATTTAAAAAATCATTATAAATGCATGCAGAGCAAATGTGCAGACGCACATTTATTCAAGAATGGATTGACAGCTGGTGATAAATTTCTTAAGCGTTCAGCCAATTTTTTAAAGAGAAACCTGTGAGGGTAGCTCAAGATAAATCGATATTAACGAATCTTTGTTTAGATCGCTTACACATTGGAAAAACCTATTTAGACTATAATAGCCCACAGCCAAATATGCATGAATTGGATTCGAACCTGCAACTTATGGGTGACCACTGTCATGATATAAAGATGTAATTGATTAATACTTTGACTGTGATATTTTCCTACGATAGAGCAGTGTTTAAATTCTACTTTGTTATCAATAAATACTTACTTGTTTTACTTTGACATCAATCTAAATGCTACTTTATTATTTTAATCTCACTTTAAAGCTTAACAATAAACAAAAAATAGGTTTTGATAATTATATTGGCTTGTCCAAACACATTAATAAACATCAATACAAATAACATTACATTTAATATGGCATGTTGTGCAATTATCTTGATTAAAATTGTAACAATACACACAACACAAACCGATAGCGTTAATAGTTAGTCGAAACTAACCTGCAATCGGCAATTAATCAATATTAATTTAATCTGGATATATGTATATCTTCACTGACATCAAACACAGATTATTTTCTAATAAGCATCTTAGGGATTTAACAGGAACAAAAACAGTTTTTCCATCATTTCCCATCATATCAGCATCAAACTGCTACTGAGCATAACTAAGGCAACAAACCTATTAGTATAATGCTCTCAATACAAATGCATCTGTTATGGGTGTGTAATTGGAACGCAAATTTGTTTGTATCTGCAATCCCACGCAGTGTCGCTGAACGCCAAGATAGATGGGCCATTGAAATTGATATTTCTGCTGCATTACTCCCGGTCCACATTAGGTGCTCCGTGGGTTAATGTCATTTGTATGCTGACTAGTTATCAGCTATATAATTATGGTATTCAGACGACCGATTGCCAACAGACAGAAGAAAAACATCACGGCACATGAACAAATTCATTATAATAAAACACAGGCTCTTCATAAGATGTATGTCATTTTTGCGCTGTACATTCATGAAGGGTCATCATCATGAGAATAATTTAAGTAAACACAAAAGGAATTGGGGAGATAAATTAAAATAAAAAATAAGAATTGGTAAAAAGTTTAATGCGCAAAAAACTTAAATCAAAATATACAAAAATAATAATTACCTCAAAAAATCATAAATTAATTAAAGCTATTTTTGTGATGTAAATAATTTAAAATGCCCAGGTTATTAATATTACATTTGACAGACTAACTACATTATGATTTGGTTACGATTTTAATTTGGTATAAAACTAAAAGAAGGATGAGCAATATCCATATGATTTTCAAAGATTTTGTAAAATTTTCACTCATAAAAATGGTAACCAATATTTACAGAGGAGAAGACATTTTAGTTTAAAATTACAAAATAATTTACTGGGATTCAGAACTTTTGATTCCAGAATCGAATATGCAATGATAAATAAACACATTAAAGACCTTCATTGAGTTGTGAATATTTTTTAACAAATATCTACCGAGCATTAAGTTAAATCAAAGGAGACTGCTAATAAAATAATTACTTCACTGAATTAACTTATAACGAAAAGGGGCTTAAATTATATTAACAATTAAAAATAAATTAAAATTACACGAATATAATACAAATTGATCGATACTATCTCATGATAAATAGCCAGTTACAAAGCGACACGGAATAGTATCGACGACATCCAGATCTATCAATAACTATTGCGTACATTAATTTATAAATATTTATTACTGAGGCAGATCTTGCTGTGAAATGTACAATTATTTCGCTGTACACTATGACACCTGTCTATGGCCTTTTTTTACTTTAATCTTATTAATCAATGATCTTTCCGATGTTACCAGTGTTAAAAATAAAACAAATTTATTTTAGAAATAAAGAAATAAAATCACCGTGTTATTTTATATATCCGATAGAAACGATGGATTTTTAAAACATTCAAAGTTATTAACTTTTGGAAACTAAGGCTTTGTTAAAAATTACAATATTAATGTGTCAAAAGACAACAGAAACACATGAGATGAAAAATCACCGTTTATAGAATTAAAATTAAAATGAAAAGCTGCCGCAAAACACACACCTTCCTAATAACCTCACTTCGACCGATAGTATCACAGAATTATTTTTGTTTTGTTTGTTGTTTATTATAATTAAATTAACGCATACAAAATTAAGTTTTTTATACACACAATAATTAAGCAGCACACATGAAGTTCTTCGCAATTGTTTATGGACATCAATGGCCGAGAATCATTTTAAAATATTTATTTTTTCAATAAAAAAATAAACAAAAATCAACGCGGGCGGGTAACACATTTAAAATATTTAACTATTCAAACAGTAGTGTTTTAATATAGCAGATCTGCTGACACCTCGAATGTTAGAAGTAGTTTTATGAATTGTATTCCTCACCAGTTCTTAATTATAAAAAATGCAGATAGACTTACTGATGTATTTATTATTCTCAACTATTAGAAGCTGAGCTTGTCATGTAACGCATATTATAAATGCCCACCGAGTCAGATAACTACAGTAGAATTGTATCCTTTCAAAAATGTCGTGGCTTTGATCTCTAGCAATATCTTACTCTGCAATATTATACTGTTTATTTATACTTATCGTGTTGTGAAATTATACATATATTACATCAAAGTGCAAGTGATGAGAATTTTTTGAATGTCCAGCACTCCGGAATATGGTCAATGTTTTTTTCTACAAAATAAATAAAATTATACGTAATCGAAGTCACATTTCTTCTTATGCGATCGGGTTCACTTTGATCCACTTGAAAATTGGCCTCAATTCGAACAGCAGATTGTTTTTCAACTTTGGCACGTGTTTTCATCCGTCATTCAATAATGGTCGAAACCGGCCAGCACAATTTACATATTTAGAATTATTTTCCTTTCACAAAGGTAATAAACATACAATAAATAGATTAAACTGAAAATAGCTGATATACAGATCTTAAGATTGATTATAAAAGAGTATTAGTTTTGTAAACCATAGCCGAGTATATTATCAACAGAATACAAATGTCTTTTTCATTTAAACAGCGTTGACAATCCTAAAATTAATAAGAGATGTTCAAACAAGTAATGTTAATGTCACTGGATACTGTGTCAAAAGAATAGTGAAGCCATTTCTAAATAGATTCATTGAGCCAGCCACCTGATCAAAAGACTTCATTCCATTATCAGGTGAATCTTATATATTTAATGTCCATTTGCAAAGTAATGATACAGAATGCTTCAAATGCAAATAGATATAATATTTATATCCGTTATATGAAAGACCGCAAGCGGGTCTAACATTATCGATACGCTTTACTTCCATTTGCAGCATTGTAGTAACCTTCACTATAAAAATAAATTATGAAGCAAAAGATGTCACCGTGTGATACAATGTTTAATAAAAATAGATCAAGACATCACATTCATCATTCGTCATTCTCTCTTGCAACATTACATTTTATCTTATATAGCAACCAAAAAATACTGATTTAAGTTTTGAACTCTTTCATAGATTCTGTCACAATGACTTGTTACTATCAAGTTCTCCGTAATATACGATATATTTTTACTTTAATGACATTAAAGTGACACAGTTGCCAATGAAAAAAAATATATAACCTAACCATTCAATATTCTTTGACACTTTAGTTTTCTTTCTTCTTAATTAAGATTATTATTCTAAGTACAATCGGTTCAATGCATGAAATGTGACCATTTTTAGTTAAGTTATGTTATAAGTACAATGATGTTATAATATCAATATTATCCACAATCTAGATATGAAAATTTAAAACAATGACGAAACATTAATAGATAATCTTTCCAGTATGAGTAAGCATGAAAATTTGATCAATTGACAGTCTTAATTATGCATTTGTTGTACATTTCTCTTTTGAGCTAAATGATAATTATTGTTTTATAATTAGTATTTTTGGCTATGGTGCTTGATGGAAATTGATTTTAAATTCTAAATTATTGAAAACTGGTAAATATGGAAGTTTACCAGTTTTAAATAATTTAGAATTATTGTTTTAGCTACCGACCACTGGAATAAATTGAGTGACAATTAAGACAAAAATCTAAGCAAATTATTAATTTAAGATGAAACTTGTTCATTTATGAAGCTGCCATTGATAAACATAATAGTGAATTAGTATTATTGTTTTGCTGTCAATAAAAGTGTATTTTTAAGCCCATTTTTAAATCCAAAGTGATGTCTAATTTGGGTAATATTTCAATATTGAAATAAAATCATATATAATATGCATTGAGCACATTGCGTAGTTTAGCATTCTAATGTAATGCTACACAAATAAACCCGCTGACACAATTGTATGGATATTCATTTATATAAGTAATAATTTTTAGCTCTGGCAACTGTGTCACGTACACTAATTTACTACGTTAACATATATAGTTTTTAAAACAATCAATCGTGTGCGCCCTGCACACACATTCTCTTTCATTTTTAGCACATTTGTCGGCACTCGCCATTTGTCAAATCCTCATCCGCAGTCCAACCGACATTTTAGAAAAGATTTCGCCATCAACAAATATTAGGCATCTTTTCTATCCTTGTTGCTAATATAATAATAGTTATTTTATGATAAGAGTGAATGTAGGAATACTTTTGTGAATCAATCGCTGCAGTTTTCATTAATTTAAATGCCCCATTGTTCTACTTTCCAAATTCATGTACCATACTTCAGTTCACAAATATATCAAAATGCTGTGTTTGACTTTTGCAATTGGCAAAATTCTTTGTCAATAACAATGTAACCTTATCGTTGAGAAACCTTTCTTTTTTAAAGATAAATGTCTTCTCTTCGTAGCTCCTAATATAAAACATTCGGCACTCTTCCTTATGACATTTAAAGGTACGAATCTAGCCGTTCCTTGGCCGGATCGACTTTCTAATCAGCTCATATGCATTATCATAAATGCCTCTCACGAGAACAACACATATCTTGTGGAAGCCAAATTGGCCCATCAACAATCATTCGATGCATCAAGGTTTGATGCACATGCCACCATTACAAATTACAACAGAACATTATCATTTTTTGAGTCGCACGAAAACGTTTCTTATCTAATCTGCACGTTGATTTATGCATCTCAGTTTGCAAATGCTCCGTTTATTGCTTAGTACAGGATCGGAACCATAATGAAGATTCATTAAAACTGGGATATTTCTGCGGCTGGGCATCAAGTACTCATTTATCAATCGCTCATCCAGTAATGAACAGGCGAAGCTTTTTTGAATTAAAAAAAACACGCAGCATCGAATTCCTTCTCGACTCGTTCACTACAATTTATACAGATTGCGCACATTTCGTCTTTTAATATTTGGCAGATTCTTTCCCTCACGACAAGGGGGTGGAAACAAGGCGGACGGGTGAATCGGTGAATCATTGGTGTGAGTAAGAATGCTGCACGGGCATATGTTTGCCGCCGGAGACACCGCAACCGACGCAGCACCAATGAACGGCTTTGAGAGGGGGATAACAGCACAGGCACGGCACCAACAGACTCAACAGCGTCAGCCCCAACCATCTGCACAGAATGTCATTTATTGAAATATCCTATTAAAAATACTTATAAGATGTGTGATAATAGAATAACAACAATTTTTTCCAATAATATATAAAGATAACGTTGAAAGGATGTTTTGTGACTATTGTAACCATTGTTAATTACAATTACATTAAAACAATAAAATCAATAAGAGAGCCTCACGACAGGTGCAAGCAGAGCATCTAAAGTGTGCCTAAAAAGAAAATTTAAATTACCTTCGACTGCATCCTTCTTCCGCAGAGTTGCAAGAGCATGGATGAGTAGCGAAGTCACCCTCCGCATCCGACATACAGTGATACAGCATACACTGAAAATTACATCAATACAATTTGGTTGAATATCTCAATATAATAATAAATATTTGTTTACTGTTTCACATAAATTCTTTTGAAGAAAAATTCCTTCCCTCTGTGCTTGTAAAAAACTCGAATCATGAATGAATTATGAATTATTTGACCTTAGCCAAGATGTTTCAAAATAAAAGCGAAAATGAATGTATAATACACATTTTCATTCTAAGATAGTCAAACATTGTTAAAAACCAAAGTATTTAGTAGTAGAGTAATTAGTGTTTTTGTGATGAAACACTGTGGAGTTATGCAGTGTCCCTGCAATTATTTTGGCGTATTGTTTGTTTAATTTTACATTGGATTAAGTTTAAATCCAGAATATAAAAACTTAAAAACACGTTTCCGGATTATCTGACTTCGTTACATGAACAAACCGGATGTTTGTATAGTAAAATATGGTCAAAACAGAAAGTGAGCTTATATGGAATTACCTGTGCGCATTGAATACCAGACGACTTATTGATGCAAGTCTTGAAACAGTCAGGAGCGTATTCGCAGCTACCCGCTTTATTACTGCTTTCCATGTACCACTCTTGACAATGCCTGAAACACACATTCATTAAATAAATAAAAAAGCCATTTTCAATCAATTGGTCTTTTAAGTTCTATTGCCTTTGGATGAGATGACATATCTGACGGTAAAGGCCAATTTAACATTTAAAATTGACACAATATCTCAAAACTGTCTATGCATGCACTTGTTATGTGAACACTTGTCTAATGCGCAGCTGTCTTGCGTGCAGTTGTCTGGTTACCCTATTTCTCGTCAATCAGTATTGGTGTATTTATTACCTGCACTTGATTCTAGTGTGGAAGCCCTCCGAGACGGGAAGTGGCTTCTTAGAGAGGTCACGGTCTCTTTTATTGAGGGGAAGGGGCAGAGGCAGAGGACGGTGCGCAGACCGGAAACCCATCAATGAAGGCGGGTCCGAATAGAGTGAGACCGGGGCACGTTTCTTTAACGAAGAGCCTGAATAATATAAAACACTAAATATAAAAGGTGACCAGACAAGTTCATTATGAGTTAGATTAACATGCCAAAGTTACAATACATGTCAGAAATACAAAAATCTTCACAGAAAATGTTATGGATCAAATGTTTTATATTGATGGGAAATATTAATTAAATGATTCTTTTTCCAATTGATAGCATTGCTTTTATATCAATATTTCTGCAGTAAAGTTATTCAATAAACAAAATATATCTAATGAAAATAATTAAATAGAATAGACAATGTTTCTATTACTATTATTACGAGTAAATTATCAAATTCAGTTTAAAAAATCACTTTGTTGACTTATAGACAATGGTTTACCTGAGTCTCTTCTCTGCAGCAAGGAATGCGTGGTAGTATTGGAACCAGGGGCAGTGCTGTGGGAGGAGGGCGAACGGTCGCCTGACAGAGATACCATTCCCAAGCCCAGGCGCGGATACACGTAATCTGGAATCTGGAATTCAATATTGAAATACACATTACTAACTTCACTCACTCCTGTCACGAATAGGAGACTTTTCACTCTTACAACTGTTTTGCTGACCATCAGTCGGCATTAATGAAGTTCTGACGTCATTCAATGGATAATACGTTTATAGTCATATTTAACAACTTTTGCATAGTATACGTGTTTCAACTTTTACATTGATGGATTTGTTATATTAATGAATATGTGGCATATTTTTTCTTACCATGTCTGCTCCGAATTTGGAGCATATAGAATTGCAAATCTAAAAAAGGATTAAGAGGGGAAAAAATGTAAGAAATCTACAAAAAATCATTCATGGCAACCAAGTTTCAATGGTAACTAGAGCACGATAAATTTTATGGATACTATTTATCTATCTACCAACCATGTCAGCACCGAATGTGATATGTATGGATGTTCATAATTTTTTTATACAACATATATTTACAGTTTTTCTTCAAAAGTTTTCAACTGAGTAATGGTGCCTTACACTTAAGGTATGTGCCATTCACCACAATAAGTGAAATGAATCTAGCAAATATGAAAAAGAAGTGCACACTGACCTGAGTTATCTGAACATAGGAGTTATGAGTGTCATCTCCCATTAGCATGGGCGGTTCCTCACTGCACGAACCCGAAAGCTTCTTCTTCAGCAGCAATTCGCGAGCCGAAGCTGACAAACCTGCAATTAACAATTTTATGGTTTTTATGCTTAGGGTTAGTAAAAAGATTTAAAAATTTATAATTATTTTGGTTCGCGAGATCATTCATAAGAGCTTTCAAAAGCACAAACTTAATTGTAAAGGATATTTCACATTTGATAATGATTAATACTGACCAATAGTTTCACCGCCCACATTATAAACAGGCGGTTGTTTGACATCTAGCCTGAAGAGGGGTGGTAAGGGAGGCGGAGCATCATTGCCGTGGCGACGGTGGGAACGAGATGCCGTTGAGTTCTCTGAACTCGAACGGGAGTCTGACGGTAGATTCAGGCACTGCACGCAATAATAACTTATTACATTTTTACAATTATACACAAACATTAGAAAAAAACTATGTGGGTGTCAAATATCCATATAAAGCATGTATATATGAATTATTTTAATTAGTAATTGAAATTTATTTCTAACTGTTAAATCCCTCAGTATTTCGAAGTATCAATGATATTAGGATATATATATTTTGATAATTCAAGTAAAAAACAGAATTTAAACTAATAACGCATGAAATGCTGCTCCGTGGCAGATAGGATTTTTTTGTAACAAAACAATCACAAGTTATTTAATTTAATAGGTCAAGTAAGAAATTATGTAAAATTTTCACTACATTTTATGAAATATCCATCTAATAAACAAACTACATTTGCCACTATGTCAGTATTTGATCAGTTTTGGATTTCACTTCGTTACAAAAAGTCTGCTATCTCGGCTATCCAATTACAAAACCTAGGTTTCAATTTAAAATCTTAACATTATACATACCGCAAGAATTTCGCAATTTTGATACCCCAAATACCGGCGATTTTTG
>JAGVSQ010008232.1:0-14572 GCA_022683975.1 Rhyacophila evoluta
ATAAAGTAAATAAATAAAAATAAACAAACATTATTTGCACAAGAATGCTAAGTATAATATTTTAGGAGTGACGATATCAGCAAACAAAAATTCTATTTTTAATGTAGGCGAATGTCAGCCAGAAAAATATGATTACCATTCATCATAATTAAATTTGTGACACCTTTATAGTAATTATTATTCGTCGTTGTCCGAATTCATCAAAACCTGCCAGCAGCGGTGGTTTTGCATGCGAATTTATAATAACCTAAATCTCTCTTCATAATATTATATTAACAGCCGATTTATTTTTACGCGCCACTTCATAATACACACAATATAATTAATAAAATTTGATGGCAGCGGGCAGCACTCAACAGCTGCTCAATGGCTGTCATGTTTTGCTTAGGGAAGAGAATAAATCACTGTATTCCAATATTAGCAGAGTAAAAGTATCGAAGATTTATTTCGCACTAAAACATTTTTACTTTGTATCGAAATAGCTAAAAATAAATAAATATTCAATTGGCATTATGACTGTTAATCAAGAATAAAAATATTGAATGTAAAAATTATCATATAATCTTATGAATATCGTTAATATGTTGTTAAGGTGTTGCTTAAGTAAGATTAAATATTTTGTTTACCATGTCCGCTCCAGTGGAGCAACCGAAACAACGTTAAAACGTCCACCACAGAAATGGAATGTCTGCATTGAAATACCAATATCAACAGATTTTATTTTATTAAGAGTTGATTGTCAGCTAATTGCTCAACCTACTGGGTATCTTTAGATTTAGAAAAATCTGCAACTGTAAGATTTGAATATATCATCTCCGGCATCGAAGCGCACACTTCTGGGACACCGGAGAACGAAGTAATTGATCAAAATAATTATAATTGAGGCAGCTCGTTCAATACGTTTAACTATTAATTTAAAATACCTATGAAATCTTTTTAGAGTAACAGAGTAGTTGAGTATTATTTAGCGAGAAATTAAACTGAAGAAGTAGGCTGATGAATTATACGTTGAAGAAAATAGGTATTTTTCCTATTTTGAATTTTTTTTTTCTATTTAAATTAACATTTAAATTAAAGAAAAACATTCTGAACAATTATTTTTTGTGCATATGGATCGGATAGCACGCAAAGCAGTCGGAAAGTAGAATTTCAAAGATATTGAAAACAAAAATAAGCATTAAAAAAGTCTTTTATTTGTAAAAATATTCTCATTTAAATTTTAGCATAGTGACATAATTTCACTTTAGAAATACAACCCTCGTCATAATACATTATTGAAAGCTGAATATCGATATCAGGAGTGCCGGTGCATCTCTAGTTGCGCTGGCTGGAGGAAAACAAATAATTAACGCCTTCGAAGACCATGACCACATCGCCTTTTGGTACGCTGTCAACACAATACGTTAAAAAAACATTGAATGTATTTCCAACACCACTTTTTCATTTCGGTATTTGCTGGCTATTTGCTAGATCTAGATAAAGTCTTGGCGGAATTGGATCAAAACACGTTTAAATCATAGTATTTTTGTACCAATTAGTGAATACAATAGTGAAAATGACCCAGGAGAAATTTATTTTAAATGAATTGAAAAAAGCTCTAAACTTGACTTGAAAGCTGGTTTATGATTTTTGAGTAAAATTAATCAGTCGTAGTCAATAAATTACGGAAAAACCGATTGTAGTTTGTCCACCGGTTAAATTTGTCAAAATACTGGCCGCATGCGATATTTCCTATAACTATCTAGTCTAGCCAACTAATCTTATTTTATCAGTGTAACTCCCCGGTTAGCGTAGTTGGTAGCGCGTGCGCCTAGCGATCCGGGGAATGCGAGCTCGATTCCCCATCTGGTCGGATTTTTAAAAATCTGAAAATGCAGGACTGGATACCCATTGGGTTGAGCAATTGTCTGACAACGATTCTCGTGAAAAGTAATCTGTCAAGTCGTCTTCGGATTGCGGAGATCCACATGCTTCACTTTGGAAGCGAACATGGTATAAAAAAAAAACTTTATTTAGTCTCCCCGGTAGCGTAGTTGGTAGCGTGCGCGCCTAGCAACCCGGGGAATGCGGGCTCAATTCCCCATCTGTCGGATTTTAAAAATTGAAAAATGCAAGGCTGCTTCACTTTGTCAGTGATAAGTATTTGGATGGTTCGTTCTCTTATCTTCTCATTTTGAACGAAGTCACACGCCCAGAATCCACCGCAGGTACCAGTTCTCAATGCTTAGAATACGGTTGTTTTTGGTTCTTTGTTGGGTACCACATTTCACAACCATATAGTGGCACTGCTATTTTACAGCGGATATACAATTTTCGTCATCTTATGTTATCAAACTAAAAGAAACTTAAAAAACGATAAAATTATGAAAAAATCAATGCAAGTTTTTGTAAAATAAGTAGTATACGTATTGTTTGATTATAGAGGTTTATAAAACAATTAAAGAACATATCACCCGGCGTGTCTGAGCGTATGAAAAATAAACAGGTATCAAATTCGCGAATGACACGATATGAAATTACCATTTTCGTCATATAAAAGATTTCTTTTATTAAAACATTCAAGGCAGGTGGGTGAACCGACATTCGTGACTGTCGAAGTTTCTGCGCCAAAAGTTATGGTGGCATAAAAAAGGCAAAAATTGATATGGGCCGTTTCACTAATTTTCCTGCATTAGGAAAAGTTTATTGCTCAATTTGGGCAGTGCGATGGAAACTTTTTACTGCGTAGGACTATTTCATAAAGAAATAATAAATGAAAAAAGTTTTTACGTTCACAATACCGCATCAAATATCCTACGGTATTATTTTGCGATTTCGATTAAACACATGCAATTTGTTAATCAATTCAAAAAAAAAAAAAATCTACAACAACCGATCGATGTTCAAGGAAATCATAGATAATACATATTATCGTTATTAAGTACGCTGCGATAAATATTTAATAATAAAAGTTTAAACTATGACGAATTTTCTTTATACCAGTCGATATAAGATTGATGTTTTCATTAAGTGCATCAGGGCCGTCTCGTGTTATGATACAGCGAGGCGGCTGCATCAGGCGGCACTCTAAGGCGGCGGCATAAGCAGCGAAATCAAAATACAATTTGAAGCATTCAATAATTAAGAATATTTATGCAACGCTTTTCTATATTGATCTGTGTTATTCCAATATTAATATATATGATTTATTTACGATTATTTTAAAGAAAAAATAATTAAGGGGCGGCATTTTGAAGGCTTTGCATCATAATGAGAAAATCTACAGCACGGTCCTGATGTGCATATATAATAATAATAGTTAAAAGAATAATGATGACAAAAAAACGCACATTAAATAAGTGATTAAATGAATATAATTAAAAATTGGAACTAAATATAATACATAATATTATATTGTTAAACACAAGCAGCATATCTTTAGAAGGCTGTTACTATTAAAGAAACCAAACCTTTTGAAGAGCTGTTCTTTATTACCAAAAAATATATATATATTAGTGTCATCGATTTATAAATACTCCATCTTTGTTATTAATATATTTCATTAATTTCTATTTCGAAGATGGTGTAAAGACTTGTTTCTTCGTGAGGATTATCAATCATTTATTTAAGCTCTTACATATGAGATGGGTAAGGAATAAGTAAGGGATAAGAGGAATATATTATACCATGTATGTTATACTCTGCCAATGACATTTAAATCCAGACCCACTAATATTTTACTAACAAAACTGGCAGGCGGATAAAAAAGTACCCTGCAATTAATCAGTATAGTGTTATATGTGTAAAAATGCGCTATCACGCACGTCACAAATTCCGAGTGAGAGTCACTTTCCCTCGACTAATTGGTCACTAAAAGTGGAGCCAAGATCAGCTGGCTAGCAATGACCCAAATGTGCGGCGATCGGTCATCACTCTGCCAAGATATTCCGACTGCGATAACATGAAAAGATTGATACTTCTCAAACACCGAGTATGTTCGCAATAATGTCTTATAAAACGATAAAAAGCGCGCCCGGTGTTTTTGATGGCATTGGGGCTTACTGCCACAATATGTTACATTTTTTAAGCCTAATTTTACATTTACTAGGTGCCAAATAAAAATACTTTATTATCGCATTCAAGTTCTTTTTCAAATACGAGAAAAGAAAAAATAGAAAGAGGCGCTTTGTAGTATTTTATTTAATTTAAATATAAGATTTTTGTATGATATTATATATTGAATTGAGATACGAGTACATGATAACAATAAAATGAAATATAGCTAGTAGTACGTAATTACATTACTAGTACAATTAAACGCAATACATATAACGATGCTTATGGTATTCTCACCATAAATGATATTTGATAAAGATAAAATATGTATGAAATATTAGCCTTGAAAGTGTTATAATTACATTTAAAATTTGATAGGTTTAGATATATTATATTATTTGAATTTAATCATAGCATTTTAAGCGTGCCTAAAGACAACATCTTGTTGAAATTAATATGTAGTAGTATGTTATGTGTTTGCTCACTGCTCACATATAATAAAGCCTGAAGATGCCGAAAGGCGAAAACCGGGTCGCTAAAAGTGATCTCACATATGGAAGTTTTCCAGTTTTAAATAATTTAGAATTTAAAATCAATTTCCATCAAGCAGCAACAGTCAACAATATTAATTATTTGTTGTATTTCATATCAAATTACTTTTATTTATTTATTTTCCGTATCTTGTAATATTACAAATTATCAATTCAATAAATTTACAACACGTAATAAATATGATAATGACAAAAAAATTCAAAGAGAACACATAAAACACGAAGGCAAAATTGTAAAAATAAAAGATAACAAAGGAAGCAGAGTCTACCAAGTAAGTTAGACAGATCCTATTCTAATAATTTATAGAATAGGATCCACCTAAACTTACTCTCACATAGGTGGAAGAAATCAATATCCGAGACAATCTCGTTAAATATCACCACTGCTCTCCGCATTGGCATGACTACTGGCGGGATAGTCTTGTATTTATGAATAAAAACAGCTGATGTTCTCGATTTCTCAGATAGTTATCAGGGACGTATGACTAATATTAGATAATAAAGTTAGAGTGGCAGAGTTATCAATTTTAGCACGCATATGCCTGAAATAATGCGTCGCCAAATCCATATTCGTCCTCAATTTTAAGTTACAATATGAAAGCATGCCCAAAATGAAAGCAGCTGGATTAAGGCACGGATAGTATCCATATACCCGCAAGTACAGAAATCTTAGAATTTTCTTCTGAACCCTCTCCACCATAAGGTCATATTTTAACTTATTTGGGGCCTAAACAACCGATCTGCGTCGAACTAATGAATTATACATTGCATTATAATTTTATGGACTACTAGATACTAACTGAATATATTTTTATTTTCGCATTGAATTTGCTTTGATTTTTTGTGAATTTTTACTAAATTGTAGATTCAGGTACTGAGATGACGGAGTGGGGCACTATGTTGTGTCGTGACGCCATGTTATGATTGTTGGCGTGCGACGAATACTCATTTATAAAGTCCTATATTATTAAGTTGTCGGTACAAGATATTGCATTTATTTTTGGGTTTTATTTTGCAGCAAAAGTTGGAGCAGTACAATTTGAGAAATAATGGTATATTATAAATTTACTTAGCAAAATAATGGGATAAAGACTATCTAATACATTGACAGTATTCAACAACCTCTTATTTAATTGAATTGAACAAGCATACAATTACATTTAACGATATTTCGGCTGTAATGTTTTTATAGTATGTATTTAATATTAAAACGAAGCATTGAAACTAGATAGCACAATGAACTTAATATAAATTCTATCAAAAGGTTGTAAAGTGTAAATGCTGAATTAGTATCAACATTTTGCTTTTAAGTTTGAAAAAAGGATAGCTTGTCAAATTTGCGACCAGAAACAGGAATTCCACCTACAATATTATGTTGTTTTATCTTAAATAACTTATTAAATAAATATCAGATTAGCTAAGTAAAGCACCAGTTTTAGTATTCATGCATTTTAAGGTTGTGTCTATTTAATATTTTGAACTTATAATCATTAAATAAACGTATTTTGTGCCTCCTGTAAAATTTGTTCTTTGTGGGTTACGTCCTTTTCCTTTCTTGTTTTATTTTTTGTCTATTTTCCTTGTCTGATATATGACAACATTTCTTGACAGATTATTTCCAAGAAAATTGGTTGTCAGTCTAATTTTAAAGTTTAATCTAACAGGCTTCCAGTCCTGCATTTCAGACTTTTAAACGTCAAGCAGACGTGGGAATTAAATCCGCACTCCCCGGATGCAGGGCGCGCACACTAAGCTACCGGGGACATATTTATGACAATTTTAATTAACATGAAATAAAATTGGCCGAAAAATTCATTCATAAAACTATCTAAAGTTAGGCTCAGATATTAACTATCCAATTCCACGTTTTTATTCAATCAAATTTAAAATAATAGACTGTTTCGACAAAACTTTGTTTTGAAAAGTAATTTAATATTAAGATATAAGGAAAGTTTGATATCTTAATGATGTCATTTAAATCACACCGAAAATGATGTCTAAACACAGCAGTAAAAGAACAACAAAGATTTATCAAGAAAGCATTATTTAAAGTTTCGGATTCATAAATATTTTATTTGAAACACGCATACTTTAGCGGCTATAGCAGCACGCCGAAATTTGAAAGTTAAATTGCCGAAACCGTCAAACGAGGTTATTTTAATGTCGTTATAAAGTTTGTCAAATTTCGTATGAGTGTAAACCTTCTAAAATATAAACTCACACGCGACCGAGTTTAAAAAATCACAATGAACTTATTCGCAAAGAAAGACCGAAGCGATCGTGACTGAGTAAACTTAGTTGCCTCTTTCACTGAAAAAGTTATCAGCGCACGCGTTTTATCCTCCCTCAAATTTGAATCATTTATGAAATTGGCTATTAACTCGAGTACTTACCATAAAGACATGTTCGTGCAGGGAGAGCTTTTATTTTCACAATATGATATTATAATACAAAAAAGACTTAGCCTAATCCCAAATGTTCTATATTAAACCTAAATCTTATAATCTTTTAACATCTTTCTGAAAGTTAATGCAGTAGAAACTCGACACAACGGACTAACGGTGATGGAATATATATAAAAAATTGGTTTTCTGAATGCGTTTTTTTATTTAAAAAAATAACGGCACAATTCAAATCGGATGAAGTTTCAAGAAAAGAATTGAGTTTTGTTTGAATTTTTGAACCATGTATGCTGACCTTTTATAACCTAAAAGTGAATTACGAAAATGTTATTTCCAAGACAATGTGTTTATCTGCTTTTTAAATTTTAGTCATGATGTGATACCTAGGGTAACATCCGTCTACTTCTAACCAGGGCAGTGAGTTAGATTTTCTTGTTTCGTCTTTAAAATGTCGCCCCAAAATCACGTTCATCTGGTTTTTTGTGTTTTTTAGGTCTCTCGCTGAATAAAATCCTCTATTTTCGCAATCTCGTATTTTTGATGACGGCGCCCTCACATGGTTTGTACGTTAGGTACGTTAGGAGCATTTGTATTGATTTCGCTACTTTTGCCGACCTTTACATGATGCCGCCTGAGGCGACCGCGTCTTTGCCTCATGACACGCCACGGCCATGCTTCTAACCACCGTAAGTTATGTATTTCGGCTACTTCTCATCTAAAATTATTCTGTATACAGTATATATATTCTACAGAAATCAAGGACTTCCAACTCTTCTAAACCTATGTCTGCCATGAAAAAAATCTTCCAACCATTTTCCGATGTTTGGAATTTCACTTCTTTACGAATATTTTGTTTTATGAGAAGTCCGTTACATCAAATGTTTACTGTATAGTCAAATAAATAATGTTTTAAATATAAAGAGCTCTTTTCGGCAGAAAATCGTAAGCGGTGATTCGATGGACTGGAAAAAGACCGTAAGGCACGCAGCAGCCGAAGTCATATTATATGCATCACGATTTTGCCAGTCCATCAAGTTGCCGCTTACAATCTTCTGCCGAAACGGGCTCGACATCGACATCGAGAGTAGAGATTAAAGATTAAGGATAATTATGAAGATTTAATATAATAATATTGTGAATTAAATGCAAACAATCGATTATACATTAATGTACATATTTCTAATTAAGGTGGCAAATACTATGGGATGTGTCAATAATAGTTTATATGATATGATAAGGTCTCGAACGAGGATTTCGCGTGAGGGGTTGATAGAAAGTGCATGTGCATTTGTAGGAACGAATGATAATGAAGTAGCCACGCGAGGTTTGAATTATTTATTTTATTACAGACACGAGTCGTATTGCAATGCAGCCTTAGGTGTCGGGGTTGAAAATATTGATTAATGATCGAGCATAAGAGATATGCGGCAGTTCCACAGTGTGTAAAATGTGTTTTTGAAAACGTTAACTTACTTTCGGTACAGGTATTATTTATTATACGAACAAACTATAGTGAAGGCTACGCCGTTCATATAAATTTGTAGAATCGTCTATCAATTTCAATTCAAATGTATTAATCTATTTCCAAAATTCCAGTCTGACAAAAGACATTGCGCACAAACATTCGTCCTTGTCCAAACCTTAATCAACCGAAGAATGAATAATTGTTACTTTCTTTTTATCAATAGACAGTCGGAATTAAAATTTTCGCATCGTATTATAAAAAATATAACTGTTCATTTTCCCAAACGTTTACCTCAATCCTACAATCTTCAAAATAATTATAGTATTTCATCAAACTATCTATTGCATAGTTAAACTACTTCGTTCTACATTTAAATTAATATATATTATAATGTTTAGTTATATTTTCCCTTACACAAACACTATTACTGATTCAGTAAGTATTATCAATCATTGCGTAAAACTATGATCATCATTTGACGTAAGATAAAGAACGCATGGCAATCAAACTTACGTGCTGTATTTTATATTAAGTTTACATACTGTCTTAATAATTATTTAATAATATATTTATCAGTTGAAAGTCTAATATATAGGTATCCGAAAGAATTAACAATGTGGTAAAATACTTATCCGAATGATTTATTGTGTAACATTTCAGTTTTAATTATATTATTGTAATGAATACAATGTGAGGAGCCATCATGGATACCTATCTGTATTACATATACAACATAAAGTAGTTGAATGATTTAATGAGAGGCAAACTTCATTTTACACAATAATAATAATAATACAAATATTACTTCTGAGCGGTTAGTGTAATGTATCAGCTTTCATAATATCACTTCCAATCCGTCCATAAAATATATTATAAGTGGGCGAATAATAAAGTGCTTCGTAAAAACGAAACTCGATCACGAACATGCAGTATCGGGTTTCGAGTTAGGCATTTCTGGCGGAATCGGAAGTAGATATATGGTATGATTTGGCGGGTAATATTTGAACAGCGGAGCAAAAAGTTAGACGGTGTGGCGTGATTCTGGTGGAGAACTTCCGCGCCGCGACGACCTCAATGCACGAGGGGTTGGCGCTCGATCGCATGCCAGCTCGCGGATTCTTCGATAATGTATATGAAATTCATGCATAAATCTTTACGATACGTAACGTTAAGTGTCAAGATTTCGTTTCCACTCGGATTATTTTTGTTACTGGAGAATGTCAAATTATGATAAACAGTAGAAATTTACATCATGAATTAAGTCGTAAATAATGAAGAATATATTTTAAAGCGTAAAATTAAATTATAAACCATAAACCATCGTCAGAATCACAATTACTTTATACTAGAATATAATGTGTGATCAGCTATTTTTGTTTAGGTTTGTTAATGTAATGAAACTAAATATGAGGTATAATTACAGATCCGTTTTAATCAATTTACTCTACATGATCAATTCGATAATCGCATATATAAAATCAAACATAAAACGTATGTAAAAAAATATAGGCATTTGCGACAACATAGTGGACCACACTATTATGGAGTGGATATGTTTAGTTTAAGTCGGCGAAATGCTGAATTTAAGCAAAATTACAGTTATGTTTATGAGCCGTATATTATTTTAATTTTGAAAAGCTTTCTTAAAATCTAGCTGAGGGGTTTTAAAGAAAATCCATTAGCTGATAATAACATGCCGTAAATATTATAAACATAAATGTGGGAAGACGATTATTCTTTCGGAAATAGGATGAAACGGAAGCACCGTCGTCATTTTTGATATATCGGAAAAGAAGATTGTGGTAATGCAATGGAGACAAATGATAGAGCGTTAATTATTGTTGGACATTAGAGAATTTCTTGAGCAAGAAATTTAAATGTGATGTTATTTCAGAATGTGGATTCCTGCCGTCGAAATTGTGCAATTTTTTCTTGTGTTTTCTTTGGAAGTAGAAAAGACACATTTCACGTAAAACGGAGAGTGAAATTCTATATTTCTATTTTTTTTACGTAAGTTTATTAGGTCACACATGTATTACGTAAAACATTACCTTGAGTAGTTGTCCTGCTGTGGAGTTTTGCTGTGAGGGTCCTGAGCAGTTCAACATGATCGCCAGGCTTTTGAAGCACCTGTTTGATTCTTTCCATCAAGGTTTCAGTGATTGAATCTTCAGCCATGCCTGGTCAAAAAATAAAACTGTATAAATTTATCTATAAATTCATATTTCAAAATTCACATACAAATTAAAAAAAAATATCAATATTTGTCATATTTTTTATTGATCGAATTTGATAACTTATATAAGAAATGGAAAAGTGAAAAAAAAGTTTGATTTCAGTATATTATCTCTTCAATGTTGTAATATCTATTCTATAAAGGGGACTACACACGTTTGCATGCATAATAATTTGTGTGTGACGATTATTTTTTCCCCTGAAAACGGAACGTGTATTCCTATGTGTATTTGATATAAATCATAAAACCAGCGATCTACCGACATAGAATTCAATAACAAATAAACCATTCATTGATATGAGATACTTCAATTATTATTATTGTTTAATATTAGGATTCAATCGATAATTGGTAATTTAACAAGTGTTAGAGAGACTCAAGTCTGAACTGAATTCAAAATCTTTTTTTACTTCATCACTCTTCTTGTGAGGTTCGCAAAACGGAAAGAATGAAATAACAGTGTTATAATATTGTAAATTATTTAACATATAGTCGCTGTATTTTTATGATCGTTCATGTATACTTGGGTAAGCTTGCATGAGCTTGTGTAGCCCCCCTAAGAATTCATGCAAAACGGTAATTATTTTCTCCAAATATATTATGGCTTTTGAAGCTTCACTGAAGATTTTGTGATAATGTTTTCATTGGTTATTTTATTCTATTGCTTCTCTCATAATATCATACGGAACTATATTTCGATTTCACGGAATAGTTGAGTAAAAGACATACATAAAAATAGGTATTTGCTTAATTTGTGATTAAGTGAGAAACTTGGTTCAATGACCATTTACGATAAATGAGGGAGAAGTAAACGCCCCAATTAAAGCAAAAGCTATTTATGACTGAGGGTAACTTAAAATAACAAATTTCATTACGTCATATCCCCTAAAATGCATAAAAACACTATTATAGTCTTCGAACTAGGTTGATAATAACGAATATTACAGTTCTCTCTAATAAGGTGAGATGGCATTTAACAGTACATTTTCTGTATATTAATTAGTAATAAGAGCTCAAAATTTAAAACAATATTCATGTTTAACACTAATAAATAATCGTAATCAATCAAATATGTGTGATATTTTGTACTAAAAATAAATGATGATTTATTGTATTAACTACAATATGGGAATATCACCGGCAAAAATTATTGACGTGGTAAATTAATTAATGTTTATGGCAACTCGTGGTACGAAGTGCTCCTATCAATATATTTGTGACAGATTTTTTTATGTGAATAGTTAGTGTTCCTAGTTTATTGAATTTATATCGTTCGTATTGTTTTTCGTTTTCTGTTTTGAAAACCACTGGCAACAACTATAATACTATTAAATCAAATGAGTCATGAAGTAATTAAAAATGAAAGGTCATTAAAATAAATGGAACACAACAATAATTTATTTCACTGATTTATTTGAAACAAAACGATAAACTAACCATAGTTCTTAAAAAAATGTCAAATCAGTCACGTCAATTTATTTTTATATAGCATAAGTATTTTTCGTTTAAGCCTTGTTTCATTATTTTTTTAGAAAGAAATAAACTTCGTGATTGACAATTATATGAATCTACATTTATTTATTGATAACTTTTCCGTGTGTATTCATAAAAAAGTTTTTGAAAAGCATACATTAAAAGTATTTATAATATATTTATTTAATACTGATGTTTATTGGTTGCCAGAAATTAAATATTTAATGTTGTTATAACGAAGCTATAATGATGTGTGCGATGAAGATCGATGTACCATTATCTACATTTATTTTATATACTCGAGTAGCAGGAGTTCAAATATGAATGACCATATTATTAAGTAAGCATTTCGTTAAATTATATTATCACACACATGCTAAGATTTATTTACATGATATAAATATTTTGATATAATAAAATGAATTCTCCTCGTAAAATTTGATGGGTCGGTTGGTAAAAGTTATTTTAGTTATGGCGAATTGACGAAGAATGACATGAGCGAAATGAGTGCTTACCTTTAAACGAAAATTATTTAGCAGTTTATTTAATAAAATATTTACGTAAATTTAACGCTTTTGTGTAACAAACGACGAGGTATATTTAGTTGAGCGGTGGCGTTTCACACTGCCGATCTGTCAAAGTAAACAATGCATCGATGACAGTAAACGTTAGCGATACCCAGCATGTTTGAGATGACAACAAAATAAATTACTAAGCCACACGCGATATGCGAATATTAAGTATTACAGTACAGATGCGAATGAAGAATACGCGTCGCGGTTTAGAGAGAACGTTGAATTTTATTTTTAATTTAATGTACGATCCCGCAGCGGGTTAGCGGCGGCGGTGCCCAGAACGAATTCTGTCGCAAGTGGATTGTTGTGTTTACTTCGAAACGTCAAAGTGTTCTGCCAGAAGCGAGAATCTCGACGCTGAACTCGAAGCGGACGGCGGACGCCGGCGGCGGCGTTGAGGAACTGGCGGGGGAGACGCCGAAAAGCGCGTTGCGTATCATGCGCACGCGTGGGCTTCTACACATCTACGCTGACATTATATACGATTTTAACCCCAAAAGAAAAGCATAACATACCAATCATTGTCGCGTACATATATCTACTATTGTAGCATGTTTGTTTATGTGTGTTGCAAGAAATAATATTTAGTAAGTATACATCACAATATAAAATACTTACATTGCGAGCGTAGCCCCGTCCAGGCAATTTATTGCAATTTGTGAAAAATCAAACATTAATTTCATGATAAAAAGCAATCAAAAGTTTTTAATGAAGCTCTGATTTAATTTAGAATGAGAATGAGAATGATAATTGTTACAGTCTATTACTATATTGAATTGTTATACGTACTTGTTTATTGTAAAAATCAAAGTCATTACGGTAAGCGAGTTTTATAATTTGAATGAAACATTTATTTTACTATGAAATTAACCTCCAAAAATTATTTATATACGTGAGTACTTACTCATTGTTGTAATTTTATGAATTCTGGGAATACAAATCGGAGAACCTGTATCAGATAAAATAAAAAAGATAAACGATATTTATACGCATGTTGATTTTTATAAATGATCTAGATGAAATGTTTATTTTTAAACATTCAGCTTACCTCCGTTCAAATAACAATACGGCATGTTTTAAAGATTGTGGTCAAACCATAATAATAATAATAATAAACTACTCTATGTTGAAATATTATTAAATACACTGAACGTTTAATATCATGTTTATTGTGTCACTATAAATCGTAAATATAATTTTAAGACATTCCGATAATTTAACTTTTAATTAAAAAAAAAAATGACAATCGATTCAAACGTCAAAACTTTGTGTTCTCTATTTGAAAATTTTATAGTCGCACACGTGCATTGTAAGTGTAAGTTATTTGTTCGTATTTTAATGTTACAAGTAAATATTAGTAAAAAAATATTTGAGTATGACAGTTGTTAGAGTTATAATTAGGTATGAACATAGTTAGTTCAACTTTTGTAATATAGCATGGATGGGAAGAGTAATAAAATAAATTTGTTCCTAATTCATAAAAGGACTTGTTGACTTGTTGAAAATTGACAAGGTTGGCTGGATATATTGTATGTTGCGATAAAACAACGGCGGCCTAGTAATAAATTGAAAAGATTGGAGGAGAATTTCAAAACATTATTTTTAGTACTAACCTTTTTTATCTAGTGGGGTCAGATTGGGCGATATTTATGTTAGGCGGGCAAAAGACTCAAGTTCTTTTTTATGCCATTTTGTACAAAAAGAAAAGTAACAAATAATATATTTTATGCATTTTTTTACTATTTTACATGGAAGATGACTTGTGCTAGTTAACTATTCTATTTACATTCTGAATTATTTAAAACTGGTAAACTTCCATATGTGAGATCACTGTT
>JAGVSQ010008233.1:0-14570 GCA_022683975.1 Rhyacophila evoluta
AGTGATCTCACATATGGAAGTTTACCAGTTTTAAATAATTCAGAATTTAAATAATAAGCTATTTAAATTAGAAATAATTATCATTCATTGCGGTTCGTAAACATAAAGAAAATCATACTAATTTAATTTTGTGCCTATAATACTACAATATAACAAATTAAAAACAATAAATTTACTAAAGTATCAAGTAAAATTAAATTTCATTATTCGGTATTTTAAACTCCAAGCCATTATTTTTACAAACCTCTATACAATATGCTATACCCTTTTGTACGCGGAATCTGGTATTTTTATTTTTCTTGCGTTATAATAATAATATTATTATGAACTTACGTCCAGAACTTTCATAGATTTATGGCCCATTGTGAGATAAAGTTTCTTTTATCAGCCTGTGAACTTTTTTTTATCTTTTGTGTTATGAAACTTTCCATTGGAACGAGATTACAATAGCTATCTACGCACTGAGATTTGATAAAGCTCTGAGTGTTTCATTTAATTTTCATTGGTTTTCTTGATCTCCTGAAATAAGCTTTGGTATTTTAATATCAATTGATAAATCGTTTATTTTAAAAGTTCATCATCAGTTCAGCTTCTTTTATCGCATTTTTATAACCATGATATATATTAGAGGATCAAGAAGAAAATTGCTTTCCATCAAATTGATATCGCCGAAAATGTAATATTTTATAATAATTTTACAATGGTAATTCTAATGACTTATTGTAATAACTTTTTTGATTGATACCTATGTCAATTTTAATAAACTATTATGTAATTATATCGATATATTCACCCCCAAAAATATATTATTAAAAGTTTTAATTTGGCTGTTCTACATTTTTATTGCAGTTAAACTACATTTATATCCTAGAAGAAAATAGAAACATTAATACAAAATTTACTTAGCAAAACATACCCACAACTTCAGTATAAATTTAAATGAATTGAGTAAAATATAAAGAAAAGTACTATCATATTAATGACACGAAAATCTACTTATAAAGAAATAAAGACCGTTTTTTATAGTAATAATAAAAATATACGCTGTAAAGCCATTTTACAGTAAATTAAGTACATTAACATCCATATAAAAGTTTGTTTTTGCTGTCCTAGAAAATGGCTGATTTTTGCAGTAATTTCGTAGAATTTTAAGACAATTTATTTCTGGAAGTGCTGTATATATAGTATATAAGATAATGCGGAAATAAATATGTTTAATATACATACAATATAAGCGACTCATTTTAATGATTTTGTAATGGACCGATCGTTTAAGCTTTTGACCCTATCATTTGAGGATATTAATGAAAGTTTTATCCGCTAAGCTTTTTTAGGCATGCATGCATAAAAATAAAATGTGGATTAAAAGTAAGAGAACATATATTTATTACTTACAAATATTACATTTCAGAACGTTTACAATACCACATATAAATATTTATTTTCTAAATACATCACATAGAATTTAAATTTAATATAAATAAAATAAAAGTAACAGAGTTTGTTAGGGGAAAGAAAAACGAGTTGCCAAGAGATTCAGATAAATTATACCCAAGAAATATTAAAAATAATACTTATATTTACTCAATCTTACTCAAGTGGAAAATGTCAATACCCGAAGCAATATCGTTTAACACAGCCATTGCCTTCCGTATTGGTATTACTGCTCGTAGGTTAGTCGAACACTTCACGAGAGTGAGCCTTATTTTTATACGAGATGTAAATGAGGGTTATGTCATTCTAAACAATATTGGCCTGCGTGTGTTCGATATGATCGATTTGTAATTTAAAATTCAAGATTAAAATATGATGATAACAGTAAAAACAAAAATTCATGTGACATAGCTTACGATGATAACATTTCAGTGAGAGTAGTTCTACATGGATATTATTTTATAAAAATATGAATCATTAATATATAATTGTTACAATCGTTTTCACATTGTTGTTTACGTGGTTGTAGTTTTATGTGTACTTTCAGTTTTATAACGAATTTTCTATAATGTGTTGCTTATGGTAATATTTTATTACAACTGACATAATAAGCTACTAACGGCCTAAGTTTATAATCTGTAGATACATGAATTAATCTTTATTATATTCAATGCAAAGTTTCAAAGATTTTCGTTTGAAAATATAGGAATATATATTTACTGTATATCTAAATTTAAATATTATGTAATTATTAGTCAACAAACACTTAACGACTTCATCTCGTTTTGTTTGTCGTTCGCGTTTGTTTATGTAATATTTATTATAAAGCATTTCATATCATGGTTTTATTTCATGAAATTTTTGGAACTTTTCCAACTTGAGAGAATATTTTGATGGACCGTCTAACATTAAACATACTGAAAAAAATACACTGTGACAATCAACAGATTTTACAAAAGCTCTTGAACAAATAAAATATGTATATAAACACAAGGAATTGTTATTATATTTCATAGATTTATAATATAAAATATATATTTTTAGAAGTAAATAAGATTATTTAAACTGAAAATGATTGACTTTAGTAATTATATTTTCCGGTGGTTATTTAGAATGTATGCAGACTTTCAATGCCGGAGCTTTTGGTTTCAAAATCCGCATTGAAATAAAAAATACTAAAAAAAATTAAAAAAGCAAAATTAAATGAACAATAGGTTGGTATTGTCCAATACCAATAAATCATAGCAAATATTCGTGAAAATAATACATACCTCTTTACATTGTAAAGATTTGAATACCTTAGTTTTATACTCTAAGATTTGTATATTCTAATGATATAGTATCAAAAAAGCTTATCCGTCATATATCATTATTTTTGCTCTCCTATAAATGCAGCTGTCAAATGATAATGCTGAGTATACATATTTGTCTCCCCGGTAGCATAGGGATTAGCATATGCGCTTTTTGTCTGGAGAATTTGGATTCATATCCCAGATCTTTCAGATTTTTTACAAATTCGAAAAGCAATAAGCATTGGTCTGTAATCAATTCTCGTAAAAAATATTCTATCAATACGCGTGCTTACATTGCACAGATTCACACTCCACTTTCAGATATCTTTGCACTGTATCCATATGCTACACTTTAGAGCAAACATATTTTGTAATATACTATAGCAAATCAATCTCTGCAAATATAATCGTAAGTATAATATCATTAATAAATATTGATAATAAATAATACCGAATGATCTAGTAATAGTGCTTAGAAAAAATTTGATCTACATACTATAATGTGCAATTTAGAGCCTTTACTATCCACCATGGAACCATAAAAGTTGCGCAAATGTATACCGTGGCATAATTAACGTGAGAAACTATTAAAAATACTAGAATTGTCAACGGAGAAGCTTCAGAATATCTTGGTTTGCATGTACTAGACTGTGCGATAATATCGTTAAAAAGATTAACTCCTGCATAAGCATATATTTTAGATATGTACACGCTCCAATCTTGAAAAGAATTTCCTTAAAAAATCATATAATACGTTATGGTTGTATTAAAAAATAATTAATAAATTAATAAAATAATTAATCTATTTTGAGAAAATAAATTGTGCATTTTTTTTAAAATCCATGTTTTATTCATGAACTTACGTCTCGTTAATTTCGACCTATGCAATACAAATATTTTCAACGATGTCTGTATTTATTATTTTTCCTGTTTTCGCATGCGCCACTGAAAGGTTGCACCCTGGAATGATTTAATGGCGGGGGTGCAGATAACGCTCCCTTCGTGTGGTTGGGGCGGAAAAGAGGACAAGGATTGGTGTGGGATGAAGGGGTGCAGAATAAGAAGCCCGAATGCGGGTTCAACTGCGAAGACGGAGGCCCCGCTCCAGATGAGGCTGTGAGGGAATGAGCCATGAAATTTTGCTGAAGAAAATTCCGAGATATATTTACTGAAAATGTTTCCAAAAGGCATTCTTATTTATATTCGGCCATAGATTTTACAATAAGGCAGATAGTGCTACTTAAAAAAATAAAGAGAAAAATAATACCTAAAAATTATTTTAGTCAAGCCCAAATACATTATTAATATATCAATAGTCGAATGTAAATATTTCATACATGAGAAAAACGAATTTTTGAAGAAATAAAACAAAAAAAGTTTGTATTCATCGACTCTGAAATTTTCGTATATTTATTTATTTCAAAAAATAGTATTTCATACGGTCGTTAAAATAGTAATTTTATTATATTTGTAAAAATAGCAGGAAAAAATGTGTAAACAAGCTTTACATGAGAATGTCATTTAAAACAAAATTTGTTTAAAAAATTATTGCATTTACATTAAAAGTTTTTTTAGTACTCATTTCTAAAATGTAAAATAATTTATTTCAGTTTAAAAACTCCTAATTCAAAAGCTATTATGAAGCTTAATAGACGACAGAACATAAAATAAATATAAATATATAACATTTAAAAATAACGTTAAGTTTCTAATATAAAACCATAATTCATGTTAAAAGCTAAAAATAAGTCATTCGTTAAAGTGTATTGGGATATCTTCATGCCGCATTTTTCAGGCTTGGCTGAAAACGGCATTGTTGTGTTTTAACTATAATAATTATCAAGTCTCCGAGTTAGCGTGGAGGTTAGCGTGCGTGCTTAACAATCCGAGGGATGCGGGCTCGATTCCCCATCTGTCAGATTTTAAAAATCTAAAAATGCAGGACTGGATAATTCATTAGGTTGAGCAATTGTCTGAAAAACGATTCTCGTAAAAAATAATCTGTCAAGACGTCTTCACATTGCGGAAATTCATATACTACACTTTCGGTGTGGATATCTTCAAACTGTGTTGCTGCTTTGGCAGTGAACATGGTATAAATAATAATAAAAAAAATATTTATCCGACTTAAAATAGCAAAATTCTACCATGCAACTGAGCTTACAGCATCATAACGCTTGAAACTTTTTTAAAACCGTAAGGAAAGGGTTAAAGATGAAGTTGAAAATCAATTTATTTCACTCAGCTTAGAAACACTACAATTGTTATTTTAAAAACATTTCTGAAACATTTCAAAGCAACTAATAACATAAAATTATTCCGCAGCTTTATTGTTATTAACTGAGTCTCAATATTGATAGTTCGTTCCTTAATAATATGAAATGTATTTAATTCAAAATATGTTAAGCTTTCTTTAAAATGTATTATACATTGCTAACAAGATGTTTGCTTCTGGTCATTGATGTTCAAATTGTTAATTATGAATTATATTCATATAATAACACAAATAAACGGATGTTAGCTTTTTGGATTATAGTACTCAATTAAAATGCATGTTAACTAAGGTTTTTGTCAGGCTAAGGCATGCTTTGAATGTTTAATGGATTAATCAGATTTTGATTGATATCGATTCTTTACTAGAGTTTTGTGAAAAGAAATTGAAACATTTTTAATTCATCCATTATGCATTTTATATGTTATTAAATTATAATTGCTTTTTCAATTCAGTTTTTATCGTTTATCTTTTAAATTAATTTAGCGCAAGCTTTCATCAAGCACCGATGGCCAATAATACTAACTTTTTTATATTATAGTCTTCCGGTAGCGTAGAGGTAAATTGTGCGTGCCTCAAGATCTGGGGAATGCGGTTTCGATTCATACATCTGTCGGTTTAAAGCAAAAAAAAATGAAGGATCCGATTCATTTGAATTGAGCAATTGTCTCATAAACAATACTTATAAAACATATTTTTTAGATACATGTTTACACATTGCAAAGATCCATATATTAAACTCCAAGAAATACAGAACTGGATGGCCATTGGGTTGAGTAATTGTCTGACAAACAATTCTTATGAAAACTAATCTATCAAGACGTTTTCACATTGTGGATATACATATACTTTCAGAGTGGATATCTTCACACTGTGTAGATCTATATGATTCACTTACGGATACGTGGTATAAAACATCTATATTAATACATACAGAAAAATCCAGTACAAGTGCTGTCAGTTAGGAACCTTTTTACTTGCACAATACAATGTACGATTTAGACCATTGCTCTAATTACTACCGTTAAAGTAATACGTTTTACCTATTTATATTATATCTACTTGCTAGAATTTTATATAAATAACCATTATTTTTACGGTTAAGCATGTAGAAATTTACAATTTTTAGCAGTATTACTTTTAATTATGAATGATTTTTGGCCTTTACTAATTAAGTTTGTGTGTGATATCCATTAATAGCGTTCAGTTTATATATACAAACAACATTTAAATGTTGTCGATAATCTACAAAAGTAACATTTGAATCAAATATTTCAGAAACAGAACAATTTAAAAGCACGCACTCTAATCTACCAAGCCATGTTGGACAATAGAAATCGTGATTAGATTTTATAATGGTAAATTTCATTTCAACATTATTTTTTTAACCAAGCTTTTAGCTGTAAAAAAGTCTTCATATAAATGTCAAAAAATATAATAGACTTAATTTTCCATCCACGGTTTGTCCGAAAATAATAAAAAGCGGTATATTATACGACCGGGAAAATCCTTGCTGGATTATCCTTTTTGATGTAAACAAAATAAACTATTCATTATTTATAAAAGTAACGAAGCGTGTGGAAAACTTTTTTCAAAAATCGCACAACAAACTCAGATAATATCGCAAAAGCTCTTTGTAATGGCAACGTTTTGGTCATGAGCTTTTCTAAAATGAAATTAACTACACCGATTTTTTTTTTAGAATTAAATACCAAAAATATTTTGTATATTTTCTATTTAGACTTTTACAATAAACTGGCTTTCGCTTATGTTAAAATCGTGAGTTTTATTATAAAAACTTGACGCATAGCTTATCATATATTGTGACGTACTTGGTAGGATTAATGGATGCTTGTATCACCTGGAAGAATACAAAGCGATTGGTGGGTGATGGAAAATATGAGAGACGCCACATGGTGAGCGAATATGGCGAAAGAAGAAGTGATCAATTTTGACACTCGTATCTGAGAGAGAATGTGTGGTGAAAAAAAAATAGTATTCCATTTAACTAAACGGAAACAAATCAATATTAAGATTAATTTATTAAACATTACTTTATCATGAAACACAGTTGAAAGTCCTTACACTAAAAATATTTTATTATAAGAATTTTACAAATTATCTTGCAATTGATCAAAAGGTTAATACACAGACATTGTGGAATCAAAGAATACATCTGTTAATTTTAAATAATCTAAATTTTAGGACTAGGTACGTAATGATTTAATAAATTGGCTTGCAACCAGTTCTCGTCAAAAAACCTGGGTAGATAAATATTCACATTACAGTAATCTACGTATCTGATTTTTTGGGTAGATGTATTCACATTGTAGACATATGATCCACATTCGAAGCAGACAAGTTGAAAATTAATTATAAAATTAAATTCAAATAAAATATTGAAATTGTAGAAAATATTATTTAGATGTGATATTGAGTATTTAAATGCTACATTGTATCATTTTTGGTTCCTTAAAAACTGAAAGCTATTATAATTTCATAAATCCTGGTTCTGATTAAATTTAATTATAAAAGCACAGTTGAATTATAAGCTTTTAGGCAGTACAAATTTATGTATATTTAAAATGATTTGATGCATAAAATTTTCAGATCGAAGATATTTAATATACTTGATTTATACAATTAACTTATTTACTAACAAAAAATACTACACATGTTTAAATATATGATATTTCTATGAAACATTCTAGAGTCAAGCGTGAACCATAAATCTGCAGCTAAGAACACCGGAGGTTCTCAAACATGATTAAATGCAGTCCTTAAGTCACTATTTCCAACAAAAAAACAGTTCTATCTGTCTCTCTCTCTCAGATGCTTGAAGTAAGCATCCCATAATCTTGAGCGACTTACGTTAGTATTATCTGCTCCATAGATCTACAAACTGTGCCACTTTCTCATACAATTTATAATTAAATATTTGGTAAATATATTTTATTTTGTAATATGATGTTTTGCCTTAAAATTACATATTGATAAATGTCAACTAGCCAATTCCATTGTTTTTTAAATATTCAAGATCAGCAAAAAAATGGTGAACGTGTATGTTAATGCATGGAGTTGATATGTGCAGGTAATTCCACGATCAATATGTGTGCGATAGAAAAAATAAACTGAATAAAATGGCATCACCATTTTTTAACCATGAAAGGACCAACTAAGTTTGCATATTAAGCCATTGATACATTGTACAAATATCAAACCATCCGAGGATTTCTTTTGACATTGTATTGTAGAGATCCATAAACTATAAAATAGGGGTGTGTTTACAAAGTAAACTTATTCCACTTTGGCAAAATTTAAAGGAAAATATAATAAACAGGTATTACATAGAAGAACCATGAAGCATGTTTTAAAATGATTATTTTTGTTTTCAGTATTTTGAAATTTTATCGGCTAGTTCACATGTTACATAATAAAAATACAAAATCTTCACATTTAAATTTTGGTAAACTGAAATAAATTCACTTTGGAAATATAGCTCTCAATAATATTCGATAACAAATTTGAAACATAGCATTAAATTGACAATTTTTTTAGATTAGGAGTTTTTTTTTTTAGGTTGAATAAAACATCACACAATCACATTAAACAAATACGCACGTAAGATAGCCTCAAACTATGGAAACAACTTCAGATTATATCATTTATACGACAGTGTAAATAAAATATTTACTGAAAGATTCAACCCACAGTTGACAATGTCATGAGCATTGAAAGACACATAGGATATGGGGTTGGAGTCGGATATAGCCTTCATTCCGCTGGATTATCATTTACCTTAAGAGTTGAGAAACTGTTTCAGATTTGGCAATTTACACTGATGTCATTTATTTATTATTTTATTATCAAATAATAAAACTATGGTCAATCTACGGAAAATAGTACTTGTGATAAAAAAATTGAATTTAGAAACAATTTATTTGAGTATTAAAGTGATCTCTTTTACATAGCAGTATCAAAATGTTTTTTCTTTCTTTAATCAATTTTCTTCTTCTAAAGTCCGCTCCGAAAGTGGTATATATTATGAATCTAAATAGTGTGAAAATGCCCGCTCTGAAGGTGGAGTATATTAATCTTTGCATTGTGAAGATTTGCTCGTATATTTTTTACGAAAATAGGTTGTCAAATAATTGCTGAGATCGTTGAGCATTTAATTCTAATTTTTTGGGGTCTAAAATCCAGCAGATGTAGGAATGAAACCAGCATTAGCCGGATGCGTGGTGCCTATGTTAACCTCTCGGCTACCAGGTAGCCTTAGATTCGTGATAATATTTATATTATGTAAATTTAAATCAGTGATATTTTAAGTATAAAACAAATAATGTCTAACTAAATAACAAAATTTTGTTTTATATTATAAATTACTATGATAGTTTGTTAGCCTCTGGTATAGAATATCTTGACCGTTCTTACGTCCAGCCCCATACGTCATAAAGTTGTGCCTATATATCACTAAACTAAACAGAAAGGATGATGTTTTTGGGGTCTTATGAACGTATTTGTAAGACATCTCTAGACTTGGGCAACATTTCATAGAAGATTTTTTTCAATGTCCGAAACATGACGCCCAAAACCCCCTCAAAAAATCCTTTTCTCCTAAGATCCCGTATAATACTTTTCTATTTATAACCCTCTCTCTCTTTCTGTAAACATAAGTACACTCAATTCTCTTTTTGTACGTATGTTTTTACTTTCATGAAGTATTGTAGGTGTTCTAACAACCATCGATTCAAATCGTAGAGACCTATATACTTCACACCTTATTATAAATGCAGTGTAAAATAGATGATTATTTCACATACTAGTCATTTAAATCAGTTAAAATGTCAATAAATTAGAATTTTTATATTTGCTTCCCCAGTGGCGCAGTTGGTAGCGTGCGCGCCTAGCAATCCGGGGAATTCGGATTCAATTCCTCATCTGTCAGATTTTAAAAATTCAAAAAATGTAGGACTGGGTCTCCATTGGATTGAGTATTTGTCTGAAAGTTAATTCTCGCAAAAAATAATCTGTCAAGACGTCTTTACATTACGGAGAAGTATGTACTTTTCTTTCGGGGTGGATATCTTTACACTGTGTCGATCCATATGCTCCACATTGAGAGCGAACATAGTATGGAAAAAAAATTAAATATTTAAGTCATTTGGTGGTAAAATAACTAAATGTGAGCATTCCAACAGCCGGAGACCACGTGTTCAAATCCCGTAGATTAATAGTATAAATACGAAATTTCATACTTAATAACATAAACGACTGACAACTATTTTTAAAGTACTTCTATCACATAAAATTTCTCGATTTTTATTTAATACCTTATTAAATCAATATTAGATTGAATAAACAAAATACCAGTTATGGCTTTCATATATGTTGAGGTTGCGTTTATTGTAACTTTGTAACGTTGCCCAAAAATCATTGAATATACCTTTTTTGTAATTCTTCTAAAATTCATTTATTGTGAGTTACATAGTTTTTTTTCTTTCTACAGTGAATGTGTAGCAAATTTGAGACAAATATTTTTATATTTTTGAAAATAAAATAAAACATGTTTTTTTATAAAAATTAACACTGGAAAAATTCCATCAATTATATGTAATATTATACATAGTTAATTAATAAAAAATAATGTATAATATATCATTCACGATATTGTATTCCTATTCATTGACCTTATCGAAAAAATATGTAAAGGAAATATAAAAATATACCATACCAAAAAAGGTATACATAATAACTCTTATGTAAAGCAAAAAAGGCAAAAGAATTACAACCTTTTGCATCTACATAAATATTCTTAACGACTGAAAAAAAAACTTTTCCCGTTATTTCATAATCTGAGACGAGCCTTCTTCAGCTTTTTTGGGTTTCCCCATTGCGTTGTTATGGATTCACGTTTGAACTTTGGTATATAATATCGATGTTCACGTAACGAGAAATATTCAAAGTTAATGAAAATTGGGTGTGAAGGTAGATTGTAATATATGAAAATTGTGATATCGGAAAAATTCGTCGCCGAGTTTTTTCATCTAGTAATTCATCGCTGAGATTGTTCACTGCCTCGATTTAATCTCGTATAATCTACATTTAGTCGCTGTTAACCCTCGTCGAACTGTATCAAAACGTACGGTACTTACTCCCGAGTATCCAGTAAAATTCTATTTTTTATATTCAAATTATGCTAAATCTACTAGATAATAACTATAAAAATATTTTTATGGATATTAAAATTAAAATATTTTGAAATAAACGGAAGAAATGTAAAAATAAAAGAAAAACAAAAGAGACATGTCCAGACACATATCCTTTGATAGATTTTGACTCTATCTAACCGCTTTGAATACTCCCTCTCTTCCCATCTGAGACGTAATGATATCACTGAATATAACATACGTGCTGAATGCTGCCGTTGCACACATAAAAACGCCATCTGGTCCAAAATTGTATACGAATTTAATTTAACACTTTGCAATTGGTAAATTTGAAAAAATAAAAGTACTGGTCATCTATCCACCACTGGGCAGTAAGAATTAAGGAAAAAGTCATTAACCAATATTTCTTTCATATGTTTTATTTCTTATAAACTTGTAACTACAATCAAAGCACAAAGCTCGACATAGTAAAAAAGCTTTTTTCTGAAATACTTAGTAATAGCCAATAACCATGAAGGTATCTTCATTTTTCAACGAGGTTGAGGGTGGTTATCCGGTTTTACCGCCCGTTTATGTTTGAGCTTTGATCTATCGTCGACGCTCAAAGATGATCATTAATAAATATGTATTTTTGGCAAACCATTTTCTTCGTGCAGATAATCTCGTTTCTCAGGAAATTGTTTCGTCTCAATATTCGACGGGAATAATTTATCAGTTTTTTTATATTTTATCTTAAGTTTTCTCTTTAGACAATATTTTATTTAAATTATAAAAATGTTTTAACTTTGAAAATATTTTGAAAACTCAAGTGAATTTCAAATAGGAAATAATTGATTTTTCGCATCAACTTCTATTTAATTAATTTAAAAAAAACTGTGATTTTGAAATTTTTACGATTTATCGTCAATTTTTTTTCGTAAATAAAAATAATAATGGCAAATATTATATTATATACATATTATAGTTTATTAAAAAATAATCTTTTAGAATTGATATAGAGTTGAATCCATTAAATTTAAATATAAAAAGAATCAATTTGAAGATACAATATTAATAATAAATAAATAAATTTATAAATTATAGTTTGTACATAAAAATTATTTCAAGCTTTTTAACGCCCTAACATCACAAAATATATATGGAAGTTGAACATTTTTCAGTGATTTTTCGAGTAAAATTGAAATCAATTACTGCTGCCAGTATAATACTAGTAGTATTAGTATTACTATAGTCTCTCCGGTAGCGTAATTGGTAGCGTGCGTGCCTAGTAATCCGGGGAATGGGAGTTCTATTCCCCATTTATCGTCCCAATCTCAAAAATGCATAACTGGATGCCCATTGGGCTGAGTAATTTTCTGACAAACGATTCTCGTGAAAAATAATCTGCCAAGACGTCTTCATATTACGGGGATTCATATACTCCGCTTTCGGAGTGGATATCTTCAACATGTGTAGATACATATGCTCTGCGTTGGGAGCAAACATGGTATATATAAAATAAGTAATAATATTAATAAAAAGTTTCCAAAGAAAATACATACCAACTTAATATTAGGCATCGGTGAGATGACAAGGACTCACTTATTTCATCTATTATAAAACCATAGATATAGTGTAGATATAAACGGTGCCATAATGAATGAGAGGTATTCATTAAAGTGCCAAAAGTGTCCCAGAAAAAGCTTCAAAAGCTCTTCACTGGCTTGCATTAAAACGTGCATATTTTCTACTCTAACTTAACCTTGTTAAAGTCCAGTTTTGTTGAGGATACTTTTTTTGAGTTAGAAAACTTTCTCTCTTGGATACGGATGGATATGTTTTAAATTATCTCCAATTTTTCATTGTTTGCCGATTAAAATTACATAACACTATATCTTCTCTTTTAGCCGGCCAACCCCAGAGCAGTACCACGAAAGATGATAACATAACATAATATAACGATATACGGGATACTGTAAGCACAAAGCAAACAACGCTGGATTTTGTGCACTTAACCTTTGGAGCCATGCGCGGTCGCGATGTTTCTTTACACAGCCGAATATTTGGGACGCCTACGAGGGTTATAAGCCCAAAACGGGAGATTTTACTGAGCCCCAGAGCTTTCGAATATTACCGGACCCGGTAATATGTGGTGATAAAAATACGAATTACCGGTTAACCGGTCACAAACCAACCGTATAAAAATATAATTTCTAAACCATTTTCAAAAACGTTATAAATATTAAATGAAATAGTATACGGTCGGCTATAAAAATAAACGAAGTATTGATGATGGAAAATTACGATCACAAACATAAAATTTGTGCATATCTATGATAACATACCAATATATAAAGGGACACTGTCTACCGTGTGGTTCAGTTTTTTTACAAATACATTATTTGAAAGCACAATTTTTTTTAATACTCAGTGTGAAATGGTTTGACTTCAGAAACACGTACTGCGGATGTCTACGGTAAGCCTAAATCAATTCTTCATTTATTTCTTCTTTCGGCTGGTGAACTTTTTAAGTCCTGGAAGATCTTACTTAGCGAAATTAATGAAAAATAGTATGATGATGAAAGGATGCAAAACGACTAACGGTTGAATATCTAAGAATATTTTTTCAGCATAAATGCCTGATGGAGACAGTCTTTTGGGTTTGATAATTTAGATAAAAACTGGACACACAATAATTTTGCTTTAAATCATTGATATCTAGATATTTTCAAAGACTATTTAGTGTTCATTTTGAATGGTATAATAATAATTTTTTAACGATATTTTTTTTGTCAAATCCCGTTAATATATTTTTTTGCAATTTTGCCGTTACGTTAAAGCCCTGTCATACAAATACCCGGTAAAAGGTTGTATCCGCCAATCCGCTAGAATGCCCGTGTAAACAAAAGGGTTACGGTTTCTGTATGAAAATAAATATATACGAGTACAAGAGATTTATTTAATATAGCAGGGTACTTAACTTAAATAGAATGTAATGGAAATGAATAATCAGTCTACTCTGCCTGGCTTTATAATTTATGAATTGAATACAATAATAACTTTAGAGTATAAGTTACTTTATTATAAGTATGAAAACAAAGATGATTCAGTGTTAAGTCACTTGGGAGTTTTAAAAAAAATAAAAACATTTTTAAGTTTATAAAAACAAATAGAGTTGCCAGATGCTGTTTTAATATGTATATGAATTGTAAGAAATAATATTTTTTATTTATTATGAATACTTTATTTATCACAGTTGCTACACTAAATATTAGCAATAATATATCATGCAACATACATATTTATAAATCATGTTGAGCGTTTTATATACGATGTTACAAAGTAGAACGATTCCATGACAATTGCATACACGACAAGTGCTCACATGACATCTGCGCACATATTGAAGTGCTCACACTAACA
>JAGVSQ010008234.1:0-14570 GCA_022683975.1 Rhyacophila evoluta
TTAAAAATCCAACACCAGATGGGGATTCGAACCCGCATTCCCTGGATTGCTAGTCGCGCACGCTACCAACTGCGCTAACCGGGGAGACGTCTCATTGTCTCACAAATATAATAGCTCAATAATATGATTCAATAACATATTGCTACAAGAAAATAAGTCTATTTTTTTATCCTCACATTTTAATATTGTATTTTTTGTTTTATGTATATTTTAATAAATAAATTGTTGTTATTTTCTTTGCAACAATAAATGTTGAATGGCAGATAACTAATATTAATTGTTAAATACGCTGTCAAATCACACCAGCATTGTAAATTTATAGTTATAATCTATCTAGGAAATATATTATTTAGTGTCTTATATTTCATTTCAGCTGTGGCATCTAGCGCTACATATTTGATTTTGAACATTTTTACACTACTAGATTTGAATATGAAATACTTGAAAGGAAAACAAATACTTTTATCAATCACCAAAATGACGAGCATTTAAATATTTAAAAATACAAATTGCTGTTGAGAAACACTATGATCAGGCACATTTATGAGTAAGTCTCATTTTTTAAATATCATATTTAGAAACAATAATTTCTTATATTTTTTTTTACCATGACCATTCCGAAAGTGGAATATTTGAATACCCATAATCTAAAGTCATATATTGAGATATTTTTTATGAGAATTGATTGTCACCAAATTGGGCACCCAGTCCTGTATCTTTGGATTTTTAAAAATCCTGCAGCTATGGAATTCGAACTGCAGCCATCGGTCCGAAAGCCTTTCAGAATATATATACAACATAATGAATACTATGGCAATATATACATATTTATACTATTATATTAACCATAATATTGCCTTTGTGTTTTAATCGTATTTACTATCATTATAATTATAATTTTAAAATCACACAATTAACACAAAGAATAATCAAAAATATAATACATAATACAATGTGTGTCTTGGAAGCGAGGTATTTTATGAGATGCCTTATTATGAATGTATTATGGTAGCCAGGCAAGAAACGCCTTTTTTACATTAGGAATATATTATACTTCTTTATAATCTTAAAACTACTCTTATATTTGTGTTGTCGTGTAGTAAAACAACGGCTTAATTAAAATTTAGGACATTTCCTGTCCTTAATGGTATGATCGGCTTATGAATGAACCCGTCCAAGAATAAAAAATGATTCTTTGGGTAGGAGTAAATAACACATACTAATTAATATCTATCTAAGTATTAACAGGAAAAAAATATACTATAAAATACTCAAACGAATCTTTGTTCTATATAACACGAATTTTCAACGGAATCTTACCGAGTGCGTTTAGTTACCTGGTTTAATATTAGTAACATTAAATATTATATTGAATTGTCGCCTGGTGGCTATAACTTTGCCATCTGATGTCACCGAATAAAATTTCGTAGCTGTAGATGTATTTCAAATTAAAATAATAGGATAAGAAGAAAATTTAAAATAAATTTGAAAAATTGGTTGACATCCAATTCTGATAATAATACATGTCATATATATATATATATATAATAATATGTTCAAAAAAATTTTTCACAGTGTGGTCATCGACACATTTCACATTTGGAGCGGACGTGATCAAAAACATACTGTATGAAGTTCGTCCATATTATAAGTCATATACAATACATCACCATAATGTCAAAACGGATCTTCTTTGACAAATTGTTTTGCATATTTTTTTTTATGAGATTGACTTGTTTCATCAAATTCGTAGCTTGCCTTCGGGCAATAATACAAATTTATTTTCCATTAAATCTAATTCAAGATTATACTAGTATGGTTTAAATAATAATTATGAAAATTCTATACAAATAATAGTAGTATTTTGTGGATTCGGACTAGGAAGTATGTAAGAGACGTTACATATTTTGATGTAAGATTTGTGTCCAGTTTGGTCTATTGATTGCTATGTTTTGTTGATGATGATGCGTCGTTTCTACGGTTATGAAACTGAACAAATACCCGCTTCGGTTATTTCATTGAGAAAGTTTAAATTGAAAGCGTTATCAAGTTTGCAGAAGCATCGTACTGCGTGCGAACAGGACGTAGGTACCAAACACAAATAAATTTAATTTAATTGGATTTACCTCCTTGTTCTGCGCTGAACGTACGTATGTTGCATGTTATACGTACACAGTGGTAAGTACAGAACAACACGAGAGACAGTGAGTCTGGACTCGTAGTCCTGCGGGAGAAGTATCATTTGCACGTCGACGAAAAAACTCCTCTAACAAAATTACGCTCTTTCGACAAAGTTGCATCAGCGCAGAACGCAGCCAGGCATGCGAGCGCTTCGTAGAAGCCTTTCAACAAAACGGGAAGCTTTGATTAAAATGCAAAATAAATTTAAAAATCCGCATCACTTTGTTGCTTTGTATTTTTCTAAGTAGAAAGTCGAGCTTTTATAACTCTTAGTTGCAAATTAAATAACGCAAAAGCTACAGTCTTTAAACGGTATAAAATAATATGGATATTTATAAAAAGTTTTCCTTACGAATTTGTGCATACTATACGCCAAACATGTGGCTATTGACGCAACTATCATTAGCCGACAGAACTTTCATTCGATTGAATTTTTTCAGTGGTTGTAAAATCGATGAGTTTTTTATATGAAGGCTGTATATTTTAGCCACTGTGTGGTGGGAATAGTGAGAAAATGCATCGTTGTGTCAGCGTACAATTAAGAAGCGAGAGGTCCTGCGATAATATCTGGCGTTCGTTATCAATTAAGCCAGTGACAGATGCATGGACCCGCGCACAACGTGACTTTTTCGTTGTTTTGCGGTCCAATGAATACTACACATCCTCTTTCGACAGGAAATAACCTTGTTCGACACTATTTAAAATTTATAATCATAATTATCAATCAAAATAAGTTAAGACACCAAAAAAATCATTGGATCATTACAATTTTCAAACATTATCACATTATAATAGTCATTGAATATATTGTATTTTTCATCAGATTTGCTTAATCCTATATAACCTGAAGTCAATAATAGAGTTTATACGGTTATTGGCATGCAAATCCCCCCTTAAATAGTTATTGTTTACATTATAAAGAATTGTTATGTATATCAGAATAAACTTCCTCTGTTCAAATATTATATTACATAACGTATTCGATCATTTAAATATTTGAAATACTATTATAATTTATGATATTACCCAAAATAGATACTAGGACAGATATTTGAATATAGTTGTATAAGTGAGCATCAAATATAATTAAAAAATATACTACTTTTAGTATGTTTAAAATTGTTGACTGGTTTGTGAAAAATTATGTTTCAATATTAAGTTAATTTGGAAATAACAAGATTAAACAGTTTTAATATAAGTGTGTTCAGTTAAATATTGTGAAAAAATAGTATGTTTTCAGCATACGTCAAAAATATTAATGTTTTAGTCAATGCATTAAACAGTTCGTTGAATAAATATACAAATTTATAGGAAGTCAAATGTTTCGCATATAAGTAAATTGAAGGTACTAGGTTCACGATCCGTTGGCAAATCCTGATTCTAAAAACTCCTGTAAATAAATTGTATAGAACAAAGTAAAATGCATCTTTGTAAATATATCCTAACAATGAAAACTGGCTTATGGGAGAGGAAGGCACACAATTAAAAATTGATTTATTTGGTGCGTTCGATGTTGTGTTATAAAATAAATAAACAGCAGTTATCGCCTCGTTGGAAATAATATGCAGGAACATGTTACTACGAAGAGAAACAGTAAGATTCAGTGAATGAACATCATTCTTAGGAGTGACCAAACTTTCTTATAACAATAAATCGGACAATAATGAATGAACAAACGTCAAACTTTAATCTTTCATCACAAATACATCGAAATTTATATCATAGATTGTTATTGACATTTTTATTTTTCGTTATTGCGCAAAATTATAGTATTGGCATAAAACTAGATACTACATAAAAATAAAATAAAATCTTCGAGAAGGTATGTAAATAAAACCTATATTAGAGTTGCACATAAATGTATTACTTTACGTACATTGACAATTGATAAATAGTTTATCTCTTGGATAACTTACATATTTTAAACATCCGTTTTATTATACCATACATATTTTGATCGTCCTATATAAATTTGACTTAAAATGTTACAGTTTTTATACTGAAAGCAAAGAAAGTCATTCGGAAGTAATGTTAAATATTACAAATAAAATATATACAGTAGCGAATTCAGCACTTCAATTATGAGACCTCTATGCCAAGAGCGCAATCTTTTTTTTAGATCTCCTGCTATCCTAAGATTTTTACTTTCTTACTTCATCTAGAATCTTTTAGGTCTCACGATATCTTAATAATATCCACTTTAGGCTGGACTTTTTGGAGTGGAGGCCCACTACTCGACAATTTGGAGGTCCCAGGCGCATTAATCCGCCACTGAATTAAGGTCCGTAAAGGATTTCCACAGTTTAAATTATAAAGGCATCAGATAAAGTCGAGTCTTCGTTGGAGTCGAGGTAAACACTTAAGGTTCACAGCATAGAGATCCATATGCTTTGGATACGGTCCAAATAGGTGAGATAAAAAAAATATTTTAATCGATTGCATTATATTCCGTTGTTAAATATAGAGATTTCTGATCACTTTGTCTCAGAAGATTACCCGTATATGATACTATATTTATACAGTATAATTTTTAATATGATATTAAATTGTAATTCACTGTTGGTTCGGCACTGAACGAACAGTGAATTAATTAATAAGCTAATAATTTATCAAACAATTTCAATGAACAAATATTCGCATTTAAAACTTTATTGCTAATGAAAAGACAGTCTAGGGAGACAGTTAGACAATTTTTATTTCAGAAATTTATAAAAAAATAACCATCTAAGTTCACTCCTACTCACTACAAAGTGTGGTGTTCGTAGTTTTGGTGGGTCATTGATAAACCGGCGGACCCGCGAGGTGTCCGTATAAAAATCTCTCGCCTCCGCACCACAAACAAAAATAAAACAAATGCCGGGATTACACGATCTAATAATGTCTTGGCCGAACACACACCAACCCGGGTTTATGTGGCTGCATCGGAAATTATACAAGACTTCACGTGTTACGACTCGCAATATTTCAAAATAAATATTTCAAGCTTTTTTTTCAAATCGCACGCAAAATAAACTTAAGACCCGCGAATAAGATCTACTGGTGCAAAGCATAAAAAAATTAAAACAAAAAATCGATATTTCCTCCAATAAAGTGCTTCATCATCTCTTACTTTCCATGTATGGTCCATTTATTACGTATACTATATTTATTTATTTATTACGTGGACGCATCGATGACAAACAAGAAGCCACCTTTTTGAGTTTTCTCAGATTACTCTCATAAGCAACCTTCTGAGATTGTCTCTCGTCTTTGTATAGACATTATTTTTACAAATTCATTTATATGCTGCTGTTTAATTCCTTATACGGCTTAAAAATCAAACGAGAATGTATATTTTGTTAGATTTAGACCGTGCAATTCGCTTGAAAGTATGTTATCTTACAAAAAAAAATTACGTTATGTTGCGGTCATAACATATTTTATCGAGTATTTTGTAGTTAATTTACCGTCTGATATTAATTCAATTACTTAATCAATCAATATTTACTACACTGTTTTCATATTTAAAATATTTTTATGATCGATAGTTTCTTTCAAATTTATTTATGGTGGCATCTCTTCTCTTGTCAATGTATAGACTTGCCCGATACCACTGAAAGCAAAACTCTGGAAACAAATAAAAATCCACATGATTGCTGAGAGTATTTGATAGTTTCAAAAAAGTACTATTATAAATCCGGGTAAGCTGTCAATGTTTTAAAATCTTCGAATATTCACTGTGTTGATAACTCAAGTCAATTAATTAAAGAGCTTGATAATTTCAGTTTGCATAATGCAATCTGTGTAGTATTTAAATTTTATATCGATACCTTTTTCGTATAAAAAATATTTTAACTACGAAAGGTAACATTTTTTGTTAGTATTTTAAGCACTTTCTTTTTGCTGCAATTTTATTAGTCCTTTTATGTGTTATCAGCGATTTTCTTACACGCAGTTCTAGTTTGCATATTGGTATAAACGTATGCAAATTCGTGTTTGTGTGGTCAAAGATTTTATAATAAGTTCAGTGCGGTGCACAGTTTGTATAACATTAACCAAAATAATCAATGATTATTCCAAATTATTTCACATAAAACAACTGCGTGCAATTTTACATTTTAAAATATAGTATATACATAAATTTTAATTAATATTTCTTCAATATTTTACTATATATAAACATTATACTCATGGAAAAGTAGTATTATCAAGCTCTTTTTTTCTTTAGATTGTGGGTTTTAATTTCACAACTGTATCAAGCTACTATATAAATTTGAATATATATCAAACGCATTGTGAAAAATAAATGCTGTTGACGATCTGTAAAAACAAAAATTAATTCGGAAATTAAGCAATCAGTCAATTTAGTGGTTGATTTCAATTGTAATTGACAAGTATTCTTATTTAACGAAAATATATACACATCTCTATATTTATCGATCATTTTTTATCAATCTTTAAATCTTTCACAGTTCCACTAAATATAATGTAACTTACAAGTATATTTAAACCGCATATAAAGTTTAAAGTTTACAGAATATGATATCCCAAAATAAAATGTAAGGTTTCGTTTTAGGATAATTTACTGGGCGATTAATATTCATCAATTTGTGTTGTAATATCAATAATTATAAAAATTAAAAATGTTTTTATAAAAGTAGAAAGTTTTATTTTACTTTAAATTTTTCCAATCAGTTGCACGACACTGCTGTGATACATCTCAGGATCGTTTAATTAAACGTTGAAGTCGATTGGTTGTTCACAATGAGAATGAAATCTTTTTGGCTATGCATATTATTTGTAATTTTAAATAAAATTTAACTCTACATATTTATATAGTTAAAGATTTAATAATGATCGAATCAAACGTATTCATTGTTAAATTCGCTGCAGTGATAAATGTAACGTATAATTTAGAAATACGATCAATTCATTCCACCATAGTTTGAGAAATAACCCAAAAAGAAATTTAGCTCCAAAAGTGAAGTAACTAGTATATCTATCTACACAGTAAAAAGATTTTTGTACCGAAAGTGGATTTTATTAATCTCCGCAATGTGACGACATATTTTGACGAATTTTTTTTACGAGAATAATTGTTCAACTCAGTGAAAACCTAGTACTACATTTTTGGACCTTTTAAAATCCGACAGATATGGGAATTGAACCCGCATTGGATGCAAGGCACGAACGCTAACCTCTCGGCTACTAGGGATAAGCCTGACTTAAAAACTTGATTAGATAGAAAATATCCAACTATAAATTTGGAATTTACTTGTGGTTGTCAACATTCTGTTTTTGCAAAAAAATCAAGATTATCAAATATATATAATCATTCTCAAGTGTATATGTTTATCAACTAAAACTCATTTAAAATATGTGAAAGTGCATAACAGCATAACTCAGATAGTAATTAAATATATATTAAATGTGGATCTGTAAAGAACTGATAATTAATATCAGTTGCGCGCCTACTGTCTACAATATTATATTGAGATATAATTCACTTTTATCATCCGTAGTTAGGGAATGAAAAATCGGAATTCGAAACTCCACGAATTCCGGAATTCACGCTTGTTTTTGAATTTCGAGTTCCGAAAAAAAATTAAGCTAATTTCGAATTCCTATTTTCTACCAGGTTTTAGAGATCGTGCTTGATCCGAATGAGAAACTTTAAAAAAAAAATCCGAAAATCTCAAAGAAAATCCAGAAAATTTCGGAATCCCGAAAATTTTGAAATTCTAAATCTCATTTTTTTCATTTTCTTCAAATTTGCAATTCCTACGCGTAGTCAAGTGGATTATGACGAGCGCTTATAAAATATAGTTTCCTAAGTGTGTTGAATAGATAAAAATAATGTATTTTGTGACTGTGTGATTTTTTCTTATGGTTATCAATATTTTTCCCTATATTTGTTTTTATTACAACAGGCAGTGCTTATATCTATTTGATGGCCAAGTTGATTGTCGAACGTGGTAACAATTTGAGACTACGCATTCAACTTCCGTGTTTGTAACATATATATATATCTAGGACATTTTAATGGATCGATCAATCGTATATATAAGTATATATTCTTCGTGAAAATAAATCCGAAAAACAAAACTCTACTCTATCTAAATCTTTCTGTCGATATTCTTCAGTTACCCCTTAGCAGAAATGGTAAAATTATATTTATTTGTATTTAAATTCAGATAATCAATAATGATGATAATAATTTAGTTTTTTTACAAAGGTATAAAATTCGCATTTGAAGTTTATTTAATTTACCAAGTTACTATCGTGAACATTGATTTAACCCTTGGAAGTTTGTATCTACGTCGTTTAGTTATACTTTTTTTTTACCGACAAAGCTTTTTTAAGAATCTACGTTTTTAATGTCCATAAAACTCCTAATATAACCAAAAATATTTCGGTTCCAATTATTTCTGATTGCAATAACATCCGAATGAAAATTCCTAAATCTTTTTATAGCCAACTCATCGTTTTGTATAAACACTAGATCGTATTTGAGATAACCCAAAAGACCGAGTCTTAAATAACTTTTTTTTTATCTTTTCACTCTTTTTTTCTGATATTCGGCTTCGGCTTACTTTAATAATTCTACACGTATTTAATCATTATTGTGTTTCTTTTTATTTGTTTTTTCTTCTCATAATAGATATACAATATTGTACAATAATATGTATAGGTGAAATAAAATATATTACATGTTATCATTTGCATACCAATTTATTAATAAATCAACATTACCGATGCTTATTTCTCTCTATTTTTTCAAAATATCGAATAATTTTTTTTAAATTCTTATTGAGTACGATAATTTTTTTTTATAAAAGTAAATCATTGGTATAAGAATATGAAATGCACAAAATGTCATGATTAAAAATAATGTGCATCTCTTATATATGAGGTAAAAATACATTCTCCGAAAAATAATTATAACACTACAAATATAAAAGCAATTTTTTTTCAAAACAAAATTACTCTCAAAATAGACAATTTGGACACTACGAGGTGCCTCCCAGGATTTTTTTTATAAAATTTATCAGGACAAACTAAACAAAATAGTTTATAAGGTGGCTTTTCACAGAGATAAAATCAGATTGATCCGATTGAGAGTCTTAGTTTCTTCGTAATCGTACCACGCCCGATGTTACATACATACACTTTAAAATATTATTTAATACTACTATTTCATATTTATTTCATAACAATACAGTTCCTAGCATTTTTTAGAATTTTTTTTACAGAAAAATAAAGTTATTTATCATTATATAATGTGTCTCGATGCTTAGAGATTACGTTACATTAATAAAATGTTGTCATGTATTATTATTTCCTATACTTTAAGCAGTGATGATTTTTACTAAAAAAATGTTTCATATTAAATAATATAAGTATATATTTGTTTATCCTTGGTCAAATTTTAATTCGCAGTATGTATATTGTATAATATAAAGTTAAAAAATAAACATTTAAAAATAGAACCAATAAAAACTGTCCAAGAACAAAACAAAAATGCATTAGGTATATATAGTAGACATTTATTTTAATTTTATTGTGCTTCTTTCCTTTCCCATTCAACTAACAAATAAACGGATCGTGTAATCGGCCCTTCAAATGAAAATGCCAATACTTAAAATGCCTTCCAGAGATGCGCTCTTTCTGATTTCACAAAGCCGACGACTGATTTTAAACTATGTCTTGTAGACTTTTTTGGGGCTTGACTTTCTTACTTCCACTTGTTATTATAAAATACCCACAAAACGAATGCATTTAGATTTTAAATACTTGTTAGAGAGACACCATAGTTTATATTTGATGAAACCTCCACGCGTTTGTTTATTTTATATTTTTTTACAAACTTTCATCCGTTCATAAAAATTACACTGCGGTATAAATGATAACAATTTAACTATTAATTCTTATGATTAATGTTCATTATGTTTATTCGTTTTCATAAACCTTTTAAATATCCGTTATAACATACACATATTTTTAACATTCTTACTTCTCTTTTAACCATATCTACTGAAATGAAGACTTTGAAGAAATATAATAAAAACGTTAGTAATCAAGTCCTTTATATTTAAACTTTGATAATCCTTATTCAATTCTAAGATTTTAACCCGTAATCTTTCGCACCAGTTACTCGCATTCGATTACTTGGCCATTGGTTACTCACAATTATTACTTTTCGTTGTATCAAAGCTCTTCTAAATATAATAATATATTTAATGATGTTTCATGAAGACTAATTTTATCTCCCAAAATATTTATTGTAAAAGTATATATATATCGTCAACACGGAGATGAAAGTCACCAATTAATGTTTGGTAAAATAAGTTAGATAAGTCCAAAAACGTAATTTTAAAGTCCGAATCTATAGATAAAGTCGATAACTAATAATTTAAAATCTAAGAAACTGGTATTTTTAATAATAATTAAAAATATTTTTTTTATATACTTGGACAATTTTCATACTGTACATCATATTGTTAAACTTTGAATACAATCACAAATATATAAAACAATATATGATATTATCACTAGAACATTTATTTATTTAATATTGTAATTACAAAACATCCATTATCTCAAAACTGTCAATTTGTTAGTTAGTATCTTTTCGCTCCACAGTGCTGATATATACTATTTTTATAATCATATTTTAATCAAAATCGTAAAAACTGACTGTTTAACCGTCAGCTATGTTCGAAGAATTATTGAATATAGATGAAAAAAATGTTTAATAAGTAAAATGAGTTTTTTTCGTTATTGATGCCGCAACCTAAGAGTCTATACGCATATAATGAAAATTGAAAATTAATTATTATTATAATGAATAAATAAATGAAACGGTGTGATAATTAATAATTAATTGATAAAAAATAATCCATTTTGTCGGGTTGACAAAACGCATGGGAAGCAAGAATCCTTATTTTAATGACGCGAACAATCAAGGGTCGCAAAGATTGTTGCATCCTTGTACATTCATACTACTTGTGGGTGAATCCTGATAATATAGAAAGAAGGATACGGTAAGCTATTTTCGTCTTATTTTGAAGTAAGCCTATTATAATAATGCGGAATTTTCCGTAGAACTGCTTTTAAAGGCTAATCAAAAATACAATAAATAACATTTATCATTTATTTGGTAGATACAGTATACGATTGTAAAAAGTAAAAACGATGTAACTCTCGGGTTTTTTTCCTATGGTCATAATATAGACTACTTAATACATGGTCTATCTAAATAATCTAAGCTGTAAATACCGAAGTATATAAGTTTATCTTCACAGTTTGAAAAAAGCCTTCAATTTGATTGGTTTTTTTTTAAATAACACAATTATTTTCAGATTTTTCAAATAAATTACCTATTTAATATTTTGACAATGACTCAATACCATTGAAATAGATTTTCTTTGTGCCTCCTGTAAAATCTGTGGGTATTAAGTTTTTTTTCCTTGACCGTCGATACAGTAAAATAAATTGAAATTTCACATTTCAAACTTAAAATGAATGATAGTCTAACATGATACCACCTTTATAGGATAAATGTTTAAATATGTTTACAGTATAAATATAATGTTTTAGAAATCTTGATCATTAAATAAGCATTATCTTACAATTAATATTTAATGTTATATTTATATTGTATTGTAACCAATTTACTAGCCGTGAACGCATCGGTATCAAATTATTTGACTGCACATTGATCATCACCTAATGGGTTGACTAGTTGACAATCTATTCACATGAAAAAAGAAAATGCTCAAGATAAGTATTTATATTGTAATGTTAATTTTTTTTACATTTAGAGCGAATAGAGTTAAAAAGTGTTCAATGGTTAACTCAATTATTTTGGTAATTTCTTGGTATTTTATACATCAATATTTCAAAAAAATAAATATGTCTTCTTCACATACTTTAACATAATTCAAATTGTGTGTTATTATGTATGTTGAAGTAAATAAGTAAAAAACGGAAACCGAAAAACTTGATTTTTTAGACGGTCAAATCATAGACTCTTTCGTATATTATTTAAGGTACTATACATTATATAAATATTATAATACTACAATTAAAAGTTTTTTTTACAAACCTGTGACAAAATTTAGTTGAATTTTAGTTTTAGTCACTTTTCCGGACAAAATTTTATAAGTTAATTCGTAACCTCCTTTTTATATAACGTTGTTCTTTCAATTGTATTGTATGTCTTATTGTAATGTGGGTTATAATAACAATTTATATTGTAATAGTTTTTATTTTAATTTTTAAAGTAAGATATTTTTTGTTTTTTTTCTTCTCTGGTAGATGTGATGTTGTGTCGCATCCCTCTTCTGTTTGCCGAATCCTTGGAGGATAATATTCTCTCAAGTCGTTTGAGAGGAATAAAATCGTGGCAAGATGTCACACCAATGGCGCCATGGGCCGCGATCAAAGATATTGCCTTACAATGGCCATTTATTTCATTCTCGATTGACATTTCGCAGCCATTGTATATTTTTGTACGGGCACCCGAAGCGCGGCCATACTTTGTGGTATGTAATTCAACCATCCTGACTCTTAGGCTATGAGGGTAGCTTCACTTAAAAAACGATTATTTTTAATTATTCATTTACTGCAGTCAAACATGTAAAGATCTACGTAATTTATGAGTTTGTTTAATATATCCATCATTATTATTATCGCAAAACTATGTTTTATTCTATTAATTTGTAATACCGAAATTTATTGCAATACATAATACACTACGGAATGCGGGGAATGCACGTTCAATTCCCACATCTGTCGATTTTTTTTAATCCAAAAATATAGGACTGGATGCCCATTGGTTTGAGTAATTATCAGACAAACAATTCTCTTGAAAAATAATCTACCAAGACGTCTTCACGTTGAAAAGATCCGTATACACCACTTTCAAAGTGGATATCCTTACACTAAATCAATCCGTATGCTCCACTTTGAGAGCGAACAACGATAATACAATAATACTAAACAAAAACACAATATACACATACCAATAATGTGTTTTATAATTGGCCTATATTATACATTTAGAGAAATAAGAGTTTTCCTGATTAATATGCAAAAAAAAAAAAAAATTAATATCACTAATTTACCACAAATTATTTATTATAAAAATAGGCTTAAATTGTTTAAAGTTTATGTGTATAAAATAAAAATCGCTGATAGGAATTGCTCTTTTACAATATTTATTATACAGGTTTTTATTTAAATAATTTATAATTATACATATATAAAAACAATTTATGGAGTTTCATACAGTAAACGTATTGGTAGATATTAGTAAAATTAAATAAAATAAAAATGTGGCGCTAAAACTTTGGGTAAATATGATATCAGCGATGTACTTTTCGTTTACTGAAATAATTTATGTCGTATACAATTTACATATTATTTTGTGTGGTGGTCATATCGAGCCATATAGATTCTTCATTAGTAAACACAGATACTAAATTGTTCGACATGTTCGATACGTTAGTTTTTGGTATGACTATAAAATAGTGGTGCTAATAACCAGACAACTATGGCCATGCAATGAGTAACTATCTATTCTGGTACCTCTCGATATGAACGATAAAGGTACCAAGCTGGAGAATTGTCTTTATAAAATTACACTGAACGATAAATTAATATTTCAATTAAATGTGTAAAACAATTTATGCTTCTAGACTTTAGGGTGTACTATTAATTTGTAGTATTTATATTTCTGTGAAACTCGACTTATAATCATCTCGACGTATATACTGAAAGTGGTATTTTTCATTTTGAAGCTATAAATATATTCAACAGATTATATATTATACATAATATACATGTAGCCTAGATGGCGAATTTAAGTCACGTGGCTGTATAAACATTTAAAGCATATATCACTAAAGATCGAACTCTAATTTATTGGGGAATAATTCCTATTATACATGATGTGTCAATATACATATTTATATTATGAACGCAAATGAACTATTTTTGGACTGTATTTTATAAACTAATATTTGAGTAAAGGTTATATATGCATTTTTTTTTTTAAAGATTTTTGTAATTTTAGAGAGCTTATTATTAAAGAACAGCAAACTTCCCTGATCTTGTATTGTGCCGTTTATTTTCTTATTAAAAAATTCACCCCGAAATCTTTCGACAACATACTTTCGGATTTAATGGACATCCTAACTCGGATCAGTCCGTTATATCGAGGTTCTACTGTGCACACTTTAAAACATATGTAAGCTTTGGCATTACTTCAATGTGAAGAACATAACACGTAAAGAGTAATAGATAAATTTTTTTGTAGCATGTTTGTTCCCAACGTGGAGCATATGGATCAACACAGTGTGAAGATATCCACTCCGAAAGAGGAGTGTATGGATCTCCGCAATGTG
>JAGVSQ010008235.1:0-14569 GCA_022683975.1 Rhyacophila evoluta
TATCAGAATAGGATCTGTCTAACTTACTTGGTAGACACTCTCTTTTTCTTTCTGTTTATATTTATATTTGTTGTAATTCTTTTTCAATATTTTAATATGTTTTTGATATTTTTATCATACCTATATGTATATCGTGTTGTCAACATATTAAACTTGTAATTTGTAATGTTGCCACATGTAATAAATAAATAAGAAAATTTAATTTTAAAAACATTTACTTCTTTTTGCGTAAAACCGCAACAGAAAATTATTTAAAAATTCTCTTTGAAACAAGCACGGCTCATATAAAGATAAAATATATCCACCCTCCGATATAAAAGAGATCTTACATGAGCCGGACGCGCGCTAACAAGACAATAACGAATAAGAATACGGTTCATAAACTCCTTCGCTCACATTGAGTTTGTCCTCGCTCATTAAACGAACGGCGGATTGTATTTGTTTATTTAGCGGCGCACGGAAATGGGTTTTCGAATTTTCTCTCGGAAATAATATGAAAATGTCAAAGCGGGTTTGCGAGACACACCGCGAGAGGGCTGAAGCCACGCGCTCACCTAGTCCGGGAACACATTCCCCAACAACAAGCAGAAGCGAGTCTCGATCTAAAATATAAGCTATCGATATTATTTTTAATCAAACGCAAAACCGAATCGCCAAAAATTTTACCAGCATTCACCTTCCATCAATTCTCGTTAGACGATCATCTTCTTCCAAATATAACATTCGTACGAATCATCGTATTCTTTTGAAAGTACAACATATTAAACAAAGGCTTCAGAAATATATCTCGTCACAAATAACGTGTTTTATGTGTTGTTTTATACATCCAGTACAACAAAGTTTTTCATTAAATCGAGGAAAATTTTATAACATACACCTATCCAAAGTAAAGTTTTATTTAAATCACTAAATGACAAAGCACATACTCGACAGTTATTTTCGCAGGAATTGGTTGCCAACCTATTGGGCATCCAGTCCTGCATCTTTGATGGTGGTGTGTTTCTAATTAATCGCAATATATTTTGTTCAAAATTATTTTTATTGTGTTGTTTTGTAATACTATCGAAATTGAAATCACTCGATCGACAAGCATGCAGATCTAGCATTCAAGACAAAAATTAACTTAATTACACATTTACACGTGTTGTTATTAAAAATTGTTTTCTCAATACATTTACAACACGAAATAGATATGGTTATAACAAAAATATTAAAAATATATTGAAAAAGAACGCATAAAAAAACAACGGCAATATTGTAAAAATATAAGAAAGTATAAAGAGGTAATTAAAAAAACATACAGAAGGGAAGAAAGGGTCCACCGAGTAAATTAAACAGACTCTATTCTAATAATGTATGTAGTTGCATCCATTTGAACTCACCTTCACATGGGTGAAAGATATCAATACGCGAGGCAATCTCGTTAAGCATCGCCATTGCTCTCTGCATTGGCATGACTACTGGCTGGATGGTTCTGCGTTTAGGAATAAAAAACAGCCGATGTTCTCAATTTATCAGGGAGTCATCAGGGACTTATTTGCCAATATTAGTCAAAGCGGTTATAAATTAAGCCACGCATAAGTCTGAAAAAATGCTCTCCACCATAAGATCGTATTTCAAGTGATTCAGAGCCCAAACAATCGATCCACTCTTTAGATGTAAATGCTCTAATTCCTGAGCGAACATGGTTTTTTAAAATATACCTATAATTTGTTTATTACTATGAAATACTTAATACACCCTTTGTGTTACGAAAATTTATCTTCCTTTATTGCGTGTTATGTTTAGTATCAAATAAGTGAGGAAGTAATGTTTGTTGTTTACTCGAAAAGATGGCGTTGAGTGACTGGGGATGTTTTCGGTCATGTCAAGAGGCACCACCCGTTTCAGTAGTAAGGGACACACATAGACTAACAGCGCGTGCTCCATAATATTTTTATTCAGATATGCTTATGCTGCCGAAGTGGTAGTCATCATATACTTTTGTAAATCCATATATCTATGTCTATTGTTAGAAGTTCCTGTGTCGAATATATCAATTTGTTGATTAACCATTGTTTTTTTCACGTCATGATGAATGTCTTGATATATTATAAAATTTATATTGATTCCCATAAGTTGATAACTCCAAGAGGATCAAAATACCTTATAGCAACATAAGTATTAGGTAATTAAAGAAAATTAAACACACTTTTCTTAAATGAAAATATAAAGTCTATTGGCCCTCCTGAATAATTTTACAAATGTGTGATACGTCTTGTCAACTTATGGCCATGGATATAATGTATATTAACGAGTTTAAGGAAGATTTTTTCACACGGTTTTTTTCTATTTTTATATTATAAGAAATAACATTTAAAGTATACTCTGAACCCGGTAAAAATTGCCAATATCTGATATAATCACTTTCAGGATTATTGCGCTCTTACACCTACAGTCCGATTGCAGTCTAGGAACTGTTAATCCGAGACTGACGATTAATATTAAGGCACATGAACATGACATGTAACATGAGCCTATCGGTCAGACCGACAATATACAACAGTCCACGCGGACTAATCTAATCCGACATGCCGATTTGTAAACAATACTCTTCTATTTCCAAACAACGAACAAAATAAACTAAAAAAATATCCCAAACTGGATAGAACATGTATAAAATTAACACGTGTACCCGCTTTCATTTCGGAGTCAAGGGAGCTTAGGATCGAAATTTGAGCCCATAGGACTGATGTACGTGGTATTTCATGTGTTTCTGTGAACAGCAATATAAATATTTTTTTGTTTCTTTACACAGCATAATAATTATCGAAAGAGCGAAAGGAAATTACGCAATTCTGAACTCAACTTTTATACACATATTTTTCGTATTTTTTTCTTGTCTAAGATAAGATTTTAATGACTTTCACATATCATTGATAGATCTATCTAATACATATTTATAATAAAAAAAAAATAGTGGTTTAGAAAACAAGACGATAAAGCGCACGGACGTACATGTACGTTCATACAACTCAAAAGTCCAAATAAACATATGTTTTTAAAATGCTCCATCAAAGAACAGCTTCAGATTTTTTTTATTAATCATGGTTACTAGATTATATCATTTAACAAAATTTCAAAGCTTGGAATAACTTATTTTTACAAGATACGATAAAACTGCATTTTTCTCAGTTTGACATTCAGTGGACTTAGCGTCGTTTGATACCAGTCAACACATTTGTACTTGTATGTATAAAACGCGTTATCTGCAAGTATCCCTCGAAAATTTAAAGAAAACACCCCATGATAATATTTTTATAAGCCCTCCTACGGTATGCTTGTATATTAAAAAATATATATTCGTCTCCAGAGTAAAATGATAATAAATGTCAGCCAAAGCGCACGGTAAATATTAAGCATTTTCGCGAACTCAACATGGTCTGGTTTTTATGACTGATAAACTACATAAATAATTTAATCAATTCAACTGACGAAGTTATTACGAAAATTTAAAACTTACATAAAAATAAGCTTCAATCAACTGAAACTTTCAGACAAAATATACCCTTTCGAGTCATGAATAAAATTTATGTATCTTCTATGAATTCTCATTCGAGTATCAGGAGAGCGTCGTATAAGTGAGTGTTAACATTTCCATTTCGTTTTAAAGTGGCATTATAAAATATATAAGGGTTTTGTTAAGTGGATTGGTTATGGAGCTTTTTTTATTGTGGCGATTATTGGTGGCATGATTTTGCAAGGGAAACTTTTTCATGGCACGGGAAAGTGTTTAAGCGTCCCATAATAGGAGCGCTTGTGGTAATGGCTGTTCGTAATGAAATCTAAACGCCGCGCAATCAAGCTAACCCTTAAACCCTGGAAACATTAAAAAAAGTAGGCAGGCTGTGAGTTCGATATTAATTCAATTTTTATCGCACTAGCATAAATTAGTATATAAACTGATATAATATATTATTATAGCAGTTCCAACAATGGGGATAACTTGGAAATGTGCTTCCGGCACTTTGAACAACGCACCACGTTCTTTACACCACGGTAGATGCCCCCGCAGTGGATATGGAGACGCGACGGTTAGTATAGACGGAAATATGATATAGCTTGACTACATTCGGACATAAAACCCGGCTTTTTTAACCAATTCTGCTCCGAAAGTGAACCACAACACAAATATACTACAGTGGAAACCCCTTAACATGAAAACGCTTAATGTGAACATTCGGTTAGTATGAAGTAATACTGCGGTCCCGATAAAATCCATACATTTTCGTGTATATTTTTTCTGTTAACACGAAAAGAAAAATCTTTTAACATGAAAAACTTTTACTCATCGAACGAACAAAATGTATTGGTAGCCGGGTCATCACTAAGCTATTTTACTCGTTTTTTTACTAGACCTGCAATTTCTTCGAACACGAAACAAAAACCCTAATAAAAAATAAACGCGTAATTTTAGATTCAATCATCTTCTACCGAAGACACTACTGAAAGGCTCTCCATTCTAAAAGTTAGTTTATTTAAAAATGGTGGTCTTACAGAAAATGTAAATTACCCCCATCAGGCCCACGCAACACTTGCTCATAAATAATACAGGCGATAGAGTACCCTTACCCATTATGGTAAATTTGCAAGGTGACGTTTTTTAACATTTTTAATTTCACGTAAAATGACAAAATGACATCGCCGTCATACAATTTTTTAAGTGCACTTACGAATATTTATTCCAGCCGTGGAACTTTAATTAACCACGAAAGATGTCATTTTAAAAAAGAGTGCAATATATATGAAACAAGTTACGTGCGATAATGTGATAAATCCAAAATGTTTCAAAGACAAAATTATTTACAGTCTGTTTTATGTATAACTTATCTGACTATTGAATATTTTCTGTAGGAGAAGATTCTATCTGTCCTGACTCGGAGGTTAATGCAGTTACCGTATCTAAATTAAAAGTATCATCGGCAAGGACCGGAACACTGTCACGATTTGATAATTTTGGTTGGTTGTCTTAACATTTTGAAAATTCAGACACAGTAGATCTATTTTCTGCCGCAACAGTGTTTATTTAACAACCTGACAGTCTTCCTTGGTTGTCTCCAGATCATCCACTGAAATGTCACCTTCATAATCAATTTCTATTTCTGAGTTGCAATCACCGTCAGAAATTTCATCATTTTGAGGGAGACTTTTCGCAACCTGTTGATTTATAATACCTATATCCTCCACTTCTATTACCCTTTTCGGTGCATATTTCTCTTCACGTCTCAACTTTTCACTGGCTTTTGGTATTTTTGCCGTCTGAAATTTTGGACTTGGACTTGGACTCAAAGCTGAAAGTATCTACATTGAATTAACGAACCATTAAATGGTTTAGCTAAACATACCCCCCGTCATCAGGTCGGAGATATAATACTATTATATTATTAGCTAATAAAGCGTATGTGTGCAAAGTTTTCAAGAGATCAGACATTTGGAAGTAGGAATTTCGAGCTTGTAAAGATTGACAAACATCCTAACTACATGTGAAGCTAAATGAATGTTTTTAAAATGCATAGTAAATAACCTTTGCTGCGTATATTAACTAGAAAACGAACAAGGCTTAAAGTGAGTGTGCTGAGACTTGTATACAATATTTCATGTCGTGGATTGCTTAAAATTTAGAATATTAATGTTATACATAATTATTATTCAAGATTTACAGATTGCTATTTCATTTGGTACACTATTAATAATAACATATTATGTTGTGAGTGTACCGTTACAGACATAATAAACAAAAATGTAGCCACTTTTCAGGATTTTAAAAGCCGACGTGTCAGTCTGAGAGGTAATCGAAAATTCAATAGAATTGAATGCTAGTTATTAGTTGAAACTCATTCTATGATAACTTAGAATATTTATAGAATTTTTCCGAATGTCTCGATATTTAGGCAGACATCGTTAATTAACTGTACCGTTATTATCACTCTCAAAAATTAATGAAAAATCTAACAAGTTAATAATATTGAGAAATCGGACATCGAGCATTGCAACGGTATCGGTACATATTCTTGTATTATATAGATTATGGAAAGGAAAAATTACGTAACCCTCAATTTTTCAAAATAACTTTTATTCGATAATCACAATGTTTACAACTTAATACATGTTCTATCAAAAGGACGTAAGCTGAAAATGGCGAATTATTGTCTAAATTTAGCTTTTAAGTTTGACAAAAGTGTGGCTTGTGAAATTTACGACCAGGAAAAATGGCTTCCACCTTATCGATTTGATTAGTTTTCTTAAATAACTTATTCAATCACTACCACACTAAGAAAATAAGACACCAATTTTAGTCTACATTAACTTGAAGGTTGTGTCTGTGTAATATTTTCATTTTGACGTAAAATAATCAAATACTTGTTTTTTATACTTCCTGTAAGATCTGTTTTTTCTTTCCACAGTCGATATGAACCGAAATAAAAATAATATACATGAATCAATATGATATGTTTCTTATCACTTTTAGTACATCCAAACTTTTTTGGTCGCCCCCCAATCCTATAGCTTTACAGGATAAAATAGATAATCGAAAATACCACTCTATGTTTATACTATGTAGTTATAAGATTTTTTATGAATGGTAGCTTGATACTCGACACTATTTGCGGTAATACTAAATATACCTATCAAAGTAAATATTTGTGCTTGATAGATAAAGTAATTTGTAAGTAAATATATTATTTGGAAAATTCGGATACTGATACTATAAAAGTATATTATGGAAAATATGACAGTATGTACAGTGAGACGTATCTGATAACCGATCAAGACGAACAAATAAAGCTTTCGAACAGAAACTGACGATCGAATGACAAAACTTAATGTCTGCTACGTTCAACTTGACAACAAACTTGGTCAGTAGTGGCATACTTTTTGAGTCAAAATATTATTCATTTAAACCTATATTCAAGTCTCCCGAGTAGCCGAGGAGTTAGATTAGATGAGAGTGCGCCGGAGCCGGAGATTCCGGCTTCAATTTCCATAATTGCAGGATTTTTTTCAATTCTAAGATGCAGTAATGGATTACCAGTGGTTTGAGTAATTGGCTGACTATCGGATCTAGCGAATATAATCTGTCACAATAAGCGTTGACAACGCGGAGATTCTTTATTTCGGGAGTGGACATCTTCATACTGTTGAGGTCCACATTCTCTACTTTCGGAGCTGACATGGTTTAATATATATATATAAATATATTAAAGTCAGAACGACTTACTGATTCCAACTCTTGGCGACCACAACATAGGTGCACAATCTAAAGAACTATCTGGCCTGTAGTCAAATTATTAATAGTTGTAAATAATTGAATATTTTTATCGGTTCATAGTAACTACTACCAACGACGTTAAAATGATATAATCTATTTATTGCTAGGCCATGGTTAACTGGAAGTGGTCAGATAAAAAAATGTAACATACGTTTTGATAACTGTGTAATACAGAAACAGAATGATACGTACTCAATTTAAGACTGCTTAGTTTATATTATTTAATAATAAACATTTGATTTATAATTAAATACTCATATGATTTATTATTTGGGATTCGACATAGATGGTGTGTGCATACTGAAAAAAGGTTGAGAGCTACGCTTATTTTTACAACGGAAAATCATTCAAATGATAAAACAAAAAGTGTTTGAATGGTTTTATTGATAACTTAAGGATAAATTCCGCCTAGACCTTATCAAACTGAATATAAAATTTACCACTAAATCCAGATGTTTATGAAGCTCCTACTCATAAAACGACATTATAAAATGAAATTTATATTGACTACTAGACAAATTATGCGACTATTATCGGATACGGTAAACGGCAGCGTGGCAAAGTTCCCTATTGAAAATGTGTTGGTTGATTAACTGCACTAGATTAATTTTAATATATTATTTCTTGTCCCCCCAGTGGCCCAATGGTAAACACACACGCACTTCGATGCCGAAAGTTGCGGATTTAAATTGCGTAGCTGCAGATTTTTTTCATCACAAATAAGCAAACATAGAACAGAATGCACGATGGATTGAGCGATTGATTGACTTAAAATTCCTGCAAAGATTCGAGTACACCTATTTCGAAGCAGATAGCAGGATATCGCTGTGGAGATCCATTTCTCTATTTTGATTTATTAATTTCAGAAAGGAAACATTATAATACAAAGTGTAAAGGAAAAAGCAACCCACAGAACAAACTGTACAGAAGACACAAAAAAGTACATTCAATGATTGAAATCAAAATATTAAATACACGACCTGGAGTGCACGTATACTATTGTTTTATTTACCGAATCTGATATTAGTTCAATAAGTTATTTAAGAAAAAACAATAAAACAGATGAGGCCGTCTTTTTTCCTTGTCGCAAATTTCACAGACCCACCTTTTTTCAAACTTAAAGCACAATTTAAATATTAATTCGGCATTTGGAGCTTAAATCCTTGTATTTATTTATTTATTGAAAAAATTAAAGGTTATATCGTTTTTCTTTTCCACTCTCGATATATTCTCAATTAAAAATCACTCGTTAACTAAGTATATAAATAACGCAAATGTGTGATAAGCTGGAAATATAAATTTAATATACCGATTTGATTGACTGCTTATTTTACTACGTACTCAGAAGGTTATAAGGTAAATTTAATAAATCAATCGTCACCAACGAGACTATTAAATTTCTTATGATACACGTTTATACCATTATCAATTATCAGTGCAAATAATACGACGATAACATAAATTGATAAACTATAAACGCTACCAGATACAAGTTATGATAAATAGATAACTCCACTATGAAAGGTCATAAGGAGAGAACGTATTCCCAAGATTTAAATAATGTTCTATCTAATACAGCGATTTCCAACAAGGCATGGAAAAATAATGTGGAGGTGTAATAGCATAAAGGTTGGAGACCGGTAGTCTAATGTGTAAGACATTTAGAAGTAGTAAGGTAGTGATAGACCATTACGTAGCCAAATTCATTGACAATGTAACATATGGTATCCCGAACAATACTTCATTGTTAACTAATTTGCCAGCTATGTTATAGAAAAGGTGACCGGACAATATTACAATCATACAACATGTCATGCCCTACATTGAATCCCTAGATGACAATAAAGATTGATTCGAGTGCCATCTCAATATCAAAATCAGCAGTTGTGTATTTATTATTAGGAAGAATGCTACAGAGCACTTTATCGATTTGTTTAATTTTATTTTAAATGGCAAATAAGCACTCCACCGATAACAATTAAATATGAAATAAGACTTCTTCAACTAAATCATTTTTATAAACCTACAGCAAGATACAACTGACAATGTAGAGTGATACAAATGACCCCGCATTACGAATAAACAGAATATTTGTGAAAAAGATTTACATCACACATCGTCATTGACATGTCCAAACCTCCGATGTGACAAAATTTAAATTTTACAGAACAGTGAAAACCTGCGTCTTATTATAGTAAGACATGGCAAATTAGAGGTTGCTATTATATTTTAATTTCGGTGCTATAAGGAACATTGGAGGCTTTACCAAGCTTTGTGGTCTAATACGAAGAAATATAAAATGCATAAAATCCGTTTTAACAAAATTGTCACATCGGTTTTAACAACTTAACGACCATATACAGAATAACAACGTACGTGTAATGAAAAATAATGCTCGAAGAATTGACAAACTCATTGAAACAAGAAAAATTCATTGAATACGGAATCCAAATATCCCACTATTTTATTTTTCTGATAAATTTCTAAAAAAATTAACAGACATATGTTCATATGTTCTGATGGCGTGACGGATTCTCGCATCCGCGACGAGACGCAAACCGGCGATCATAAATTGAAATCGTCCGCACTTCCAACGGATTTACATCTCATAAACTACGCTCATTATTAATTATCAAATAAGCAATATAAACTCTGTTCAATTAAACAACACGTGTGGGGATTAAGATGAACACTGTTCACAATCTTCTATGAAAATTGAAAATCTTTTCGAAATCAAAGCAATCATCTTATATAATATATGCTTATAATTGAAAGGGTCTAAAGACTTTTTGTTCCTCCTGTAAAATTTGTTATGTGTCCTATTTTCTTCCTACCGTCGATATCTAATGCAATATAAGAATATAATAATGAAAACGCGATGAAAGATTAAGCAACCATTATACAATACTGACAGAGTAAAATTATCAAATAAAGAGATTCACAAAGGCTACGAAAAGGAACAAAATAATCAGACACAATCGTGCACCCATTGATAACGTGTAATCCAGTCGACAAAAAAATATCTGTCTATTCATACGAACGAAACAAGGTAGATGGAATAATCCGTGAAATTGGCATCATCGAGGCATTTGCAGGATGTTCCCAGACCTTAATCCCTTTTCCCACAGAACAATGAGTATTCCCACGAGAAGAGGGGACCCTGGCCTACCTGTCTCCATATTCGCCAGAAATCAAACCAATTCACACAGGACCTGCGGTACGTAAAAATACCGGAATGTCGCAACCCAAGTTGAAGACTCACATTGAGTAAATATAATACTTAACCATAATATGTAAGTAAGAGTGAAGCCACTTTTCAAAGATTCATATTGTAGAATAATAATTAAGATAGTAACGTGTGATTACAAATTTGCTGGATTTTCTGAAGAAATTTCATATTTTTGACAAAAGCCTATATACATATCGACTGTGGAAAGGAAAAGAACGTAACCCTCAGTATGTTCAAAATACCTTTTTTATATTCACAATGTATACAAGTTAATACACGTTATATCAAAAGGATATAAGCTGCAAATGCAATACCTTCATCTGCTTCTAACTACTGTAAATAATTTTCTTCAACTACTTCTACTCCGGAATTATGCCATATTATTCAACAGAAACCAGGATCTATTAGCCCTTCTAAATCTACGTCTGTATCTTGGCCATCAAGCAATTTCTTCCAACCATTTTTCGATGTTCGCATACTTCTTGTCGGATATTTTTTACGTTATATCCAAAGTCCGCTATATCGAGGTTTCACTGCACTGATTTAGTGTGTCATGGATTCCACACTGTAAACGTATGCAATATTGAATCGCAGAAATTATGGCCATAGCAGAGAGCCCGTGATATTTTATTGAACGGTTTATACTCCGTAATATAAATGCAGTGGAATACAGTTTATTGATAGCGCCGGCCTGGTAGGAAGGAAAATGTTCATTCCGCACAAAGAAAAATTTCGAGGCGATGAAATTCTTCCATTAAGCGCGCCAATTTTCCGAACATAAAAACCATGGCATTCAGTAAAATCATAGGAAAAGTTTTATTTAATATATACGCATCACCGTAAATCTCGATTAAGTATCCGTGCCAGATGACTTCGGGGGAAAATTACGGGTAACAGGATAAATTCTTCAAGAATACAATAAAATCTTTCACATAAAATATAAATACTACTTATATACTAAGTGCGAGATATAGCTGCACATAAGTTTGTAATATTAACGTGAACTTTTTAATGTTACAACTACAATTTCATTTTTTAGTTCACATATCAATAACTCAATCTGCAAAACAGCCAATTCAAATCCAAGTCAAATAAAAACGAAAAAACTTTAGGGAATTTGGATGTTATCACTTGGATTTAGCTGGTGCGCGCAGGGTGATTTCACGTTTTTCGTTTTTTTGTAAACTTTGCGCGTTTTTTTGCGATAGAAAAATTGAAGCTGAACAAAATCGATTTTTCAAGCATAGACGAAGTTGGCTGGTTTGCAAATTAAAACATCGATATTGAGAATTCAGAATATGGTATATAAAATGAATTTAAATTGAATGCATTTTTAAAAAACCGATACGAATCGAATACTGAAAATAAACCAAATCACTCATCACAAAGTATATCTTGTATGCCACAACAACACAAACTTTACAGTAAACGAAATAAATTCCTTTTAATCACTATTATTACATCAAATGCCATATTCTTTTCATCTATCGTTTTTTTTTTGCTGTGTGATATACGAGATATTGCTTTGTCATGAGCAAAATGAGCTAAAAATAAATAAATGTGAAGAAAGAATTGAAAAAAAAACCATGTTCATGATCACAAAATGTCCTAATTATTTGCAGAACACATTCATAAATTATAATATATGTTTATATATTATTCTTCGCAGATGCGATGTTTATCCTGGCTCGTCAGCGTGCTGCGGATGCATCAAAAGAGTTACAACACGCCATACTCTTTATCAAAAAAAAAAAAATTGGAATTCGTGAAAGGTCGGTAGATATCACATTACTAGTTTACATATTTGTTGAAACTGAATACTAATAATATAGCGAGTAACATATTTACCAGTGCATTTGTGTTTAACTATATGTCGTCGCCAATATTGCAGGAATACGTCACTTGATTTTTTGGTTAGTCACTTTATAAAGTAAAATCTAATTTTTTGCAATCTCTTTCATGATTGGCACATTTTTATATCAACAAATAATTTGTACACTTTTATAAACATGTGTGAATACAAAAATATGATACAGATACGAGAGATTGCAAAAAATTAATCTTGACTTTATAAAGTGACTCAAACTAAAAAATCAAGTTACGTGTCCCCGCAATATGTATAGTGTTCGTAACATTTTCCTATCTGATCCCACCTTAACATTAAAAATCGTAATACCAACGATATATTAACAAAGAATGTGTATAACATTAATAAGTATGTACACCTCATCTACCTGCTTGAATGAGGCATAATGAGAAAAATGCGAGGTCGCAGGTTCAAGGCCGACGACAATCTTAAAACAAATTTTCTCAAATTTAAAAGTACATATCACACACATGAGTAAAATCGGAATTTTGCGTTTTTTGTTTCTGTGATATACAAATGGCGTCCCTAAATTGGGGTATATCAAAAGGTATTGCAGATGCGGATACAACTGCAGGTTGCTTAGTAATGTATGGTCGATTAAAGCCTAGATACGAGTGACCCGATTATTGTAGTAGTATCGCCATTGGAAAAAGTGAATAATACAATATCGACGCTGGATAACTTTTTTACGTGTATATTTAAAAACAGGGGTCGAGATATGATATGATGCATATGAAAGGTTGTACGATAATAGAAGATGTGGTATAATATCGAATGTGGAAATGAAAAAGGACGTGGCCCTCAGTTTTTTCGATAATCACTGTGTATACAACTTAATATATGTTCTAGCAAAAGGATATAAGCTACAAATGCCGAATTAGTATCTAAACTTAGCTTCTAAGTTTGAAAAAAGGTGGCTTTTTACATTTCTGACCAGGAAAAAGGACTTCCACCACATCGATTTTCTTGGCTTTTCTTAAATAATTTAGTAAATTAATATCAGATTGGGTAAATAAAACACCAGTTTTAGTCTTCACGCACTTCAAAGTTGTATCTATTTAATATTTTGACTTTGGCCGAAAATCATTATATGCAGTTTTTTGTATGTGTGTTCTTTATTTTATTGTGTGTGAGTTACGTCCTTTTCTTTTCAAAATTTGATATGAAATTTATGTAGATTTTAATGTATTTGTATTTTCGCATGAGCAATTTGTATTCTCGTCAAAAGATGATAATATTAAAATCCATAATAGCCTTATGGTACGCATATATATCAAGCGAAAAGAATTATTTATTCGTATGGTACGCATATACTTATAGTCCGGTTGCAGCCCGGTCAATCCACGACAATTACGATTGAGGCAAACCACACATTAGTCAGTCCGAGTTGACAGTGGTGCACTGTCGGTCTGATCGATAGGCTCATGATACATGTCATCCTCGTGTGTGACTTGCCTCAATTGCCTAATTATTAGTCTTGGATTGACAGTCTCCGAACTGTAGCCAGACTGTAGGTGCATGGGCACCATTACAATAAATAATTATTTTCGCTTGATATAAATAAGTCAAATATTATAAATACGTATTCTTTATTTTGTAAATCAAACTATTCAAATTATATTATCAGCTTTAAATAGTGTTGTTTTTTATGTACTTATTTTCGATCCGGGAGACGTTAAAACCCTAAATGTTGGGACATGAATCAACCTCCTGCCACGCGTTTAGAAGCTGGAAATAAATAAAAGTAATTTAGTCATGTTACCTATTAATTTTATCAATTTGTGAGTAATAAAAAGTCTGTTTATGAAATTAAATCTCCCTAATAAAAATACACAATCATGTAACATGTATGACATTCGCAGATAAAAACAATGTAAGTACATGTGAAAACATTTTATTATAGCGATAAGCGTCGGTGACAGGGTCATGAATGTCATCTGTGAAACGGATAGGTGAACGATTCGGGACGTTATCACGGAAGTACATAAATATTATTGTTGTTTCATACAATGCTCTGCCCTATATTATCATCTGTATAATTCTTTCAGTGCTGTTTAATATTAATATCATTAATTATTTGCGGCAACGGATTTACATCAAATATATTTTCTCTCCCCGGTAGCGTTGTTGGTAGCGTGCGCGCCTAACGATCCGGGGAATGCGG